>OX376374.1:96591474-96715133 GCA_947369275.1 Nemotelus nigrinus
GAAATAGAGCGGCTAGGTTGATTTGTACTTCCACTTCATTTCCGCCTTCTTTTAACTTTGTGTAAATAAAAATTGCTTGGGCGCATGGAATCATGTCTAGAAAGCCCCTTAGACAAAACGGTGAGCAGAACATTGATATCTCGAACAAGTGCAACCGTTCCCTCAATGATATAAGTGCTACATTGATGAACCCTTTTATGACCGAGTCATCTTGTATTAGTTTCTCATCACGAAGTTGGGTATTTCGTTGGGCAGGGTTAGTTTGGCTCTGATACAAACAAGTTAATTGTTGGTTAAAGGTCTCGAACACACGATGCTAATAAAATAATCTTTTTTCAGAGGGTTGGGGTGTTTTAAAGTGGAAGTAAATCAGAATATTTTTATAATTTATTTGCCTTTATTCGCTTATCATTACCAAAATCAGCTTTAAGACGGCAGGACTAAAACGAAAGTGGTAGGTTACGTTGACTCATGACTACAATGCTTTTTTTCACTCATTGTCATTCGTTGATGATTTAAACTAATGTAAAATTAAAACAAAAGTATTAAAATCACTTTTACCAAAAATCATATATATATATATATATATATATATATATATATATATATATATATATATATATATATATATATATATATATATATATATATATATATATATACTGTAATTAGTATTTTGATAATAGGAAATATATTCATTTTTTCGTTTAAAATAACGAATCACAAATTTTTTTACACATTCGATGTGCATTTTTTGCTTTTACGTCATATCAGCTGAATAATACACAGCTTTTTGGAAATTGAAGCAAAAAGAGTGTAAATTTACTAGTTTGCTATTCATCTTTGCGCCAAAGCCATAAAATTGCATCATTATTTAGGGTAAAATTACAACATTTGGTCGTAAAAAAAATATTCTTTTTATGCACTTTTGTAAATTTACATCTTTCATAGTAGGAAACCAGTTTCCTACTATTATAAGGGTAAAATTCAACCAAAATTTTTTTGAGTGTATATACATATATGCATATATATAAATATATATATATATATATATATATATATATATATATATATATATATATATATATATATATATATATATATATATATCCATATACAGGGTGTTTGGTACTCGGAGGACACTTTTGTGAGGAGGTATTCCTTGATATATTTTGAGCAAAAAATCGTTTACAGGGTGGTCCGGTTTTCAAAATCTGCGGAGGTACAGGGCGGTCAAGAAAAGTGTTTCGGACCTGTACCCTGACTCACTTAAATCGTTATACCTTGAAATCTACTAATTACAACGCAAAATTTTGTTGTTTGTTTTTATGAAATTAAATTACCTTTAATTTGATGCAACATATTAAATTGTAGCTGTACCTGATTTTAAGATATTAACTTGAAAATACAAAATTTTGGCACTTCTACTTCGAAAATGTTGTGTTCAATGTTGTTTTTTCTCAGAAAACCTCATGAAAACAGGCCATTTTAATTTTATATTTTAATAGGCCATATAATTGGCTACAAAAGTTTTGTACATGTTTGTGACTTTGGCTTTACCATTTCGCAAGTTGTAAGCAAAAATACATATCGCTGGAAAACTGAATATGCCATAAAGTGGCCTTTGTTGTCGATCTACACTCTTTGCTTGAACTGAAAGAATTTAATAATGGCCTTTATGCTTTGTTTCAAAATTTTTGAGCTATAGTAAATGTTCGAAATGGCCACTTTCATTTTGAATACACGATAAAGCTCGTTTCACAAGCGTTCTTTTCATATTCATACTTCTCAGCCTTATTCTCACTTATCGCCTTAAAAAACTGGATTTGAGTTGACTTAACTCGTGTAATCTAAAAACGCATGGACGCATGTCTGAATAGCGCTTTAGATCAGAAGATCTCGCAGGCCAGTGTATTTGTCCATTTCCACCGATCCAGCGATTGGTATAATTGGAATTCAACCAATCTCTGACTGGTCGGCCATAGTGAGCTGGAGCACCATCGTGTTGGTAAAACATTGAAGCCAATCGTTGCAGGGGAATATCCTCCAATAAGTGTTCCAGATCATGTCTTAAAAAATTTACGTAATTTGTACTATTTAGGGTAGGCGGCAGCCTAATAGGTCCAATTAAATCGTTACCAATCACTCCTGCCCATAAATTTACGCTGAACCTATGCTGAAATGATGAGGTCCTTCTCGTGTGTGGATTGCTCTCACCCCACATGTGTAAATTGTGAAAGTACGTGATACCGTCCCTGGTAAATACGGACTCATCCGTCCTAAGAGTGGTGTTCAAAAAGTTTTCGTTGTCTAATTGTTTCTCAAGGAGCCAATTGCAGAGCTCCATCCTTTTGGGCAAATCGATCGGTAGCAGCTCCTGCACTGGTGTGTGATGGTAGTGATGCAAACATGCTGCTTTTAAAATACTCCAAACTTCCCACGTAGACACGTTAAACTGCAAGCGTCGAATACTGATTGATGGGTCAGTTTCCACTGCATGCAGGTTTTCTTCATCGGTCCTTACAGCGATTGCAGGCACAAGATTTGCGTTTACTCGGCTCGTTCTAACGCTGCCGGTTTTCCGAATTCTTCAGCATAGTTGTTGAAACACTCTCCTTCCAGGAATCCGTCGATGGGGATGTCTCTGTTGGTACAAAGATTGCGCCGCTTGTGAACTTCCTCGGCACTCTCCACATACGTACGTAATATCTGCATATTTTTCATTAGTGTAGTGAGACATTTTGAACTTATTTTTGAAATTTTAGTAATATCTTCTAGTTCGAGTAATTTACCGAAACTGGCAAAAATTTGAAACTGCTTTTGTTTTTATAGGGTCTTAGTTTTTTACGTATCCCATTAATAAAGGCGAATAACTGTACCAATTTTACCTTTAACATCCAGGTAGGTGCATCAATTATGTTGAAACTAAATTTTAATTTAGTTTATTTTATTGATAGTTTAAAAAGTAATTCATGGGCAGTTAAAATACTTAAGTACATATAACAATTTAAACTTTTCTTTTCTACGCGGGCCACTTTATGACATATTTACTTTTTAAGCGATATGTATTTTCAATTACTACTTGCGAAATGGTAAAACTTAAGTCATAAACATGTATGGAACTTTTGTAGCCAATTATATGGCCTGTTAAAATATGAAATTATAATGGCATATTTTCATGAGGTTTTCTGAGAAAAAGCAACATTGAATGATTAGTAGTTTTGAAGATATAACGATTTAAGTGAGTCAGGGTACAGGTCCGGAACACTTTTCTTGCCCACTCTGTAACGCCGCAGATTTTGAAAACCAGACCGCCCTGTAGAACAATTTTTTGCTCACAATATATCAACGAATACCTCCTTACAAAAGTGTCCTCCGAGTACCAAACACTCTGTATGTATATATACATATATATATATATATATATATATATATATATATATATATATATATATATATATATATATATATATATATATATATATATATATATATATGTGTGTGTGTGTGTATATATATATACATATATATATATATATATATATATATATATATATATATAGATTTATATATATATATATGTATATATATATATATATATATATATATATATATATATATATATATATATATATCTATATAGATTTATATATATATATATATATATATATATATATATATATATATATATATATATATATATATATATATGTCACCGAAAAATTCTGACATCCGATTTAGCTGAAACTTCCAAATACATCTGTGTTTATGCAGAATAGGTCCACGTCTCACCACATATTAAATATATTTTACCCTTCGGCGCCAGCAGTCATTTTAGTGATATTTTAAATATACCTAAAGTCTATCAACAAATAACTTTCAAAAAACTACCACTACAACTACAACTACAATTTTCAAGATAAATAAAAAAAAATTTCAATTTTAATCATCCCGCAAAAACAATTCCAATTTGATTCTGCTTTCGGAGGCTTATTCCGCAAAACGATCGAGTTTCCCGTATCAATTATTCTCTGCTTTGATAAGCTTTAGAGACGATATACGTTGTCTATGCGATTATAGACAAGAAGGGAACCGTGATCACAAATCAGTAACCTTTATGAGTAAATTATTTCCATGGGTATAAGTCGGAGATGTTAAAATTTGTCACAACCAGCGTAAATAACCATTAATGATTTCCAACTGCAAGTGGTCACATCAGTCAAGTATGCACTGTGTGCTGGTGTCTGATGAGAATCAGTGCATACTTTCGAAACCACTTTGTCAAATAAAATTTTCAAGATAAATAAAAATTTTTTTTTCAATTTTAATCATCCCGCAAAAACAATTCCAATTTACCACTATCTAACTTAAAACTAGCTAAATAGTCATTTCACACCAAAAAAATGCATGCCTGATAAAATTTAGATTCATAGTGGCACCAAGGTGCCGATATGACGTCACACGCTTCCAAGTCCGAGACTCACATATTTCCGACAAATCGGAAAGTCCACTGCGAATATGTCCACAGCAGAGCGATCAGCTGTTAATTTTCCCACTGATCGTCGGAAAGTCTCAGACACAAAATGGTGTTACGTAATCTCGGCACTTTGCAGCCGTTATGAATGGAAATTCTATTAGACATGATTTTTTTGTGAAAAAGTAATTTGAGTGGGGCCGGAAATAATTATTATAGCTAAGTATGGCTATGATCCTTATGTCGAAAATAGCATGCAGCCAGAAAGATGGTCGCACTGACCCGTTTTGCTAGTTAATTTTGACTACATATGACTACATAACTATAGGTCTGTTTCCGTACTTTCAGCAAAGTGCAGCAGTAACAGAATTTTACAGCTTGATTATTTTTGTGGTGGGGGAACATTTGGAAAAGTACAGAAACGCGCTGCTGCAACTTGCTGCAAGTAAGAAGAAGACACTAAAAGTGACAGCTGCGTTGATTTGAATTTCGAAAAACGTTCTTGCGGACATTTTGAGTGTCATGATCACAGCCCACACACCAGATGAAGCCATCATATGCATTGGAAACACCTTGTGAACATATCCTTTTCCATCTACAAGATTATCATATTTTGCTCGTGCGCAATTATGAGTTTCATTAATAGATATAACAGGCTCTATTAATGGAGCCCATATCAATATTGATCCGCCTGCGAAACAAAATTTATAATTCATCTATATTATTATGCCTGCAAAATAAAAGAACAGCATATTCCCGCCAACAATACATTTCATTTTCAGTTGCAATGACTAACAAGTTCAAAGTACAAATCAGTTTTGTCCTTATTAAAACCTAGCCTCCACCGAAGTCGATCATATACAAATAAGTGCACACCATGCACTAAATATCCACCATTGGATATTTTGTAATAGCAATAAAAACGTTGTGCGAGAAATATATTCCGTGTTCATTGGAATATTGCACAGAAAAGATTTTTCTTCGCGCGCTCATTTGAATATATATACATTTCAAAGCCTCGCGCCAAGCCCATCGTAGTCGATTTGACAAGCTGCAGTAAAATGCCTCAGCTCAGTTCGGCTGTATTTTTCTACAACTTTTTGAAAGAGGGGAAGCGATGACGTCAACAAGATTTTATTTGCAGCAAAAGTACGGAAACGACTTGCTGCGAATCTATTATAATATATTATAATAGATTCAAGTACGGAAACAGACCTTATGAATGAACTTTCCGGACTTGGTGTGGCCGGGACGGACTAAGATTGATCGCGAATGTGTCGGAAATATTTCTGAAATGCTTCGGAAATATATCTGAAATATTTCCGGACAAGTGTGGATACGGCTTTATCTCTTCTGAATAATTATCACCATCCGAATCTCATCAACGAGATCGGATCGAATGAAATCGACAAAACCATGATACAAGACAAAACTATCAGCCAACCTTGAACGCTGCTACATTATGAGCATAAGACAACACAACAACACCACCTTTGCCGAGACGGGAAACCAAGAGGTCAAAGTACCTCATGGCGAAACATCAATCCAAGGAAGAAAAGAGCGATGCGTTCAACCCTCGGGCAAGGGCGACTTCACATCGATAGGCAGGCCAAAATAACAATATTTTAGTATATAAACTGGATCGACTTGGTCTGAATTAGGGTGAACTCGAAGTATCTGAGAATGTATCTCGATGAGGCTGAATCGAACGAATACAATTCAGCCAGTTCTACAATGATACCGCATTGGAAATTGACATGCATGAACAGAAGTTAAGTGCGCTTTGAATTGTTCAATTCCTCAATCTACCGATCTGGGTCTTTTAATGCCAAAGTCAACCCGATCCGGAAAAATTTCCTGATCGGATCAACTAAACCAAATTAATCCGGTACAGGTACACAAGAGGGATTGATCGATCCTAATCCACTTTCAAATCACATTGTACACGTAGCTTTAGGCTCTTTCAGATGCACATTGGCACGACTGCCCGGTTTCTATTTTTAGAGTACAATTTATCGGCTACATGCACCACAAAACACACCCGGTCTTTGGTCCAAGTCGGTACAGTTCCAGGCATCCATGTTTGGATTATTTCAGAAGAACAATATTCAGGTAAAACATCAGTAAATATATCTTGAGACGCTTGTACGAGAACTTTCTGATTTCTCTGTTTTCTATGAGCTCCGCTTCGTTCATGATCTTCCAATACCCCCTTCGAAATACTTCCAATGTCTGAGAGCCACTTGCTACGAGCCAATCGTAATGACTGAGTCACCCCTTTGACGCAATACATCTCCCTCGTGAAAGCATCTCAAGCCTGACTCAAGTCAAACTCGAATCTGGTCCCGTTTTGAGGCCGTCGTTGTACTCTCTGCGACTTCACTTCCAGTTTGGACCATCTCTTTCGCGCCCACTGTGGGCCAGGGCGCAAAATAGCCACTAAACCAACGCCGTTCGCAATAAGCTGCTCCGCCCAAACCCTCGGGTCTTGCCCGAGGACTGTGAATTGCGGACACAGTTTCACGATGCCATCTGTACGGTGTGAGTTGTGGCTAAGTTACGCGCGTTTAATTTGGAAATTGTGTTTTTTTGTTGGTTTTTAGTCGTTCGTCTCGTTTGTTTTCGGGCGTCCATTGCGCGTTTATTGTTTTATTGCGTGCACCTGATTCACCTGTCGTTTTGCGATACACGTGATTTATGACTGGACCGCGCAAATGATTACGTCTCGGTGTTATGCGGTTGAAACCAAAAATCGACTTCCGTATCCGGTGATTTTTGATGGTAAACAGTGTAGAACCGGCTGTTTTCAGAGTTTGTGCTCCTTTGGTTCGACGGCCGAAACCGCAACGGTGAAGAAAAAATAGCACTCAATGCACCAAGTGAAACGCAAGCATTAAATAGGAAAGTATTTGTGAGTGTTGCTTTTACTGATCGAGTTGTGGTCAGAACCCTGTTCCGTGCGGGGACTTTTTGTGCGATTAATGGATGCTTTTGTGAAGGATGTGGATGAACTTTTTGACCGACGGCCACTGCACTGTGTTCAATGCTGCTACCTGGTGGTTGTTTACATCCTTGATAGAATTTTGAAACATTGGCGCCAGGGCAAAGTCCTTGTTCATGTTGGGTAGCACCTGCTTTGCATATCCTGGGCAGCTTAAGAAGTTCAGAACTGTGCCACGACACCAACCTGCGTTGTATGTACGACTGAGTTATTGCACCGAAACTACACCTGTTTTTTCATATTCACGAAAACTTACCCATATTAACTGATAGCTAAAAAAAGGACGTGTTTTTACAAAAGTGTAATGGAAAGCTCCATAGTGTTGAATTAACGGAAATGGTACGTGAGCTCGTTGACGAATTTCTCTTCTTAAATGGCCGAAAGATGATAAAATCCGTATCAGTTGATAAATGTGCTGTTCTAAAAGAGTGATATCATGTTTCGCTGCCCAAGATTTTATCAAAAGAACATACTTCATGTTCTTGTCGTAACATAATGTGTTAAGTGTTTTTGTATTTGTTGCTGCTGTTCCCGATAAGGATTAAGTGCGATTGTACACAGAGTGGAAAATTTTTCTTACTGTTGTCGTTGTTGTTATTGTCGCTAACAACAAGTGGCTCTAACCATCACCACAAGGATATTTGTGGAGTACTTAAATGAAAATGCTATTGACTACAATGTTTGGAGGAACCCATCGAAAAATGACTAAACGCGACTATTATTTAACAGTTGCTGTTACTCTCTTAGCCCTAGTTAATAAGGTAAATATGTTTTAATTGAAATACTTATATAAGTAGATTTCTTTTGAGGTCTTCAGCGTCTTATAAGAAATCATAAATTCAATATATTTCAACAGATATTTGTCAACATCAAGAATTTTTCGCAGTTTATGTTTTTCTTCTGAAAACCTCAATATCATCTGATTATTTTCATACCAGATAAAGCAGTCAAGCTTTGAATTACATTCACCAGTTCTTTTCTTAATAAAAAATTTAAATCGTGAAAAATTTCCGATTTTTTTTTATTTTGACAAAAAACATACACAAACCAGATGTGATAAGAATCGCAGCAGAAAAATCTGCGAAATCAAAAAATTTAATTTGACTAGAGGCATAGTATTAAAAAAAAGTAATGGAAACGAAAATTTATTGACTTTTCATTCAAAAATCAGAGAAGCTTACATTCAATTGCAATTGCTTTGTTAGGTCGGATAGCATTCAAGTATTTTTTGTTGAAAAATTATGTAACACAAATTTTAAATTGGCTTAGGTTTTGTGTATGCTCTCACTTTTTTCAAATTGATTTGAGATTCCTGAAGCGTTGTTTATAAGCAATAGTGGATCAAATATCATGCAGAATCGATTTGCTTGAAATAACAATTGAGACTCAGCCCAAAAAAAACTTTTTGTGTGGTGCCTTGATATTCATATTAGCCACTGATTTGAATATAACTAATTCAAATTTTTGTAAACACATGACTTTGAAACACTTCCCATCTAACATATGTATGCCATAGAACAAAGAACACAATTGTATAAAATACATTAAGGGCTGTATTACAGATGGAACAAAGTGTTTAACAAGCGTTTAACAGTTTGCACACTCGAGAATTGAACAAAATATTTATTTGTCTACGAGATTTGTAATCGTCCACAAATCAAATCAACTTTCATTTCATCTCAAATATCTGAATATATATTGAGTAAAAGTTTTTTTCCATTTAAAGAAATACAATTTTTACTTTACCTTATTTCAAGCAAGTAGTTTTCCTCAAATTTAGTATATTATGTCTACAACGCTAACATGTTGTTACATGCTTCAACATCAATCACTTTTAATTCCAAGAAATACTACCATGTCCCTGATTAAAATTGACGAAACCTATTGCGGTAGACAAATTCTTCGTTTCTTTTGAATGGATCATCGAAATCGAAGAAAAATCGAAAAAAGGACAACAGCAGATTGAAAACACATTTTTCTGGGCGAAAAATAATTTGACCTAATTATTCGATGTCATAGAATAGGATTCGATATCATTCCGCACATTCGCAAACATTAATGAACTAGCCTAACCTACTGTAGAACAAACTTTTGCGAGTAATACAAATTTGCTTTTTCTAATTTGAACAAATTTTAGGAAAATCAAGTAAAATATTTGTTTGAAGTCAAGTCACATTACTTTGGTTTGTGAAGCACATGTGCTTGATTCGTAGAATAAAAAATGGATAATTTTTATGACTTTTATCGACATTTCCAAAATAAATTTTAGTCATGTTAAGTTTAATATTTAGCTGAGGTCAAACTATATTGTTTTGGCACCTGGAAAATATTTGCTTGTTTCGAAGCAAAAATTTCAATGAACAAATGAATATTGTGTGTGATTTATGGCAACATTTCCTTGAAACTATACCAAATTTTACTCAAGGCAAGTTCAATGTTTGTTATTTGAAATTAATAAATGCCACTGTTTCCACTGAGTAAAAATTTCTTTGGCACCAAATCATTACCAATTTTCTTCGATAATGTGTTCATTTTTCCTCAAAAAGTTGAAATATTTTTCTGCCTGCAAGTACTGAGCTATAATCAATTTTTCTATGTAAAGCAACGTAAAGTGTCAAAAAGCAAAAATTAACAAAAATGGCTCTGATGAAATCTTTTAACAATAAAAAAATCGTTCTTATTCTAAGTCGCCAAACACTTGCCATAAAGTTCGCCTCACAGTCAAGTTTTAATGAATTTCAGAGACCGCTTGTATATTTTCATTTAAAAGCAAATATATTAAAACAACTAACTAAATAATAAAAAAGCGGTGTCAGTTGTAAATCATGAATATGGAAATATTTATAAAACAAAGGCAGAAAAATGATTTTGTTTTGAATTGCCACCACAAACCTGAAAAATTCATAATAAAGTTTGGAAAAGCTCGTCGCTTCGCAAAAAAATTACAGATATTTCCAGATGGATTCAAATGAATGCAGATCATGCTTGGCAATAGGCATTAAAAAATGATGGATTAAACAACTGAAAAAGTAGCAAAATTCAAATTATTCCAAGTGAGGTTCTTAAAGTCAATCTTAAGTTTGAATCGGTTAGGTAAACTCATGGTCAACACATTTTGCTATTCTTTTTATATAAGGTAAGAAAAAAATAAATTTAAATAGTTCAGCAGTTTAGCTCAAATTGGAAAGGAGAAGAAAATGTTAAAGCCCGATGAACAGCAGGCTTCTACCAGTAGTAACTACTAGTACGTACTCGTAACCGAACATGACTCCGAAATCGCTTCTTTGAAAAAAATCAAACCACCGCCAATATACCTAAGTGGAAAAACATGCAATAGCTTAGCCGACATGTTGGTGTCAATCATTGGTAAAAAAAACAACTTCCACGTTATACCGCTAAAACGTCTCTGAGACCAAAATACAATTTTTTTTGGAGATACCCTTATGATAAAAGAGTTGGATAAACAGCGTCGTTCGTATTATACATACCGGCTAAAAAGTTGCAAAAGATTGTCGGTGGTAATTAAAGGCATAGAACCTGATATTGCTGTTGATGAGTTGAAGCAGGCGCTTGAAGTCTTCGGTTTCGTGGTCAAATCTATCACAAATGTATTCAACAAATTCAAACAGCCGCATCCACTGTTCAAAGTATAATAAGAGTCCGAAGCCAGCGAACCCAAAGGCTTATAAAAGCTATAGCCTATATTATGCACCGCAAAATTATTATCGAAGAGCCGATTAAACTTAAAGGTCCAATACAATGTGCAAACTGTCAGAAATATGGCCGCACCAAAACCTACTGTTCACTTTCTAGTGTGTGTTGTATGTGGCAAATTTCACGCTACCAAGTTCTGTGACAAGAGTAAACAAGATCCTACAATTAAAAAATGTAGCAATTGTGGTAACAGCCATGCTGCCAACTACAGAAGATGCTCAATATTTGAATCTTTGAAAGAAAATATGGTCCCTCTTCAAAACCGCACTCAACAGGCTCTTAATATTGCAACCAATAAACCAGTTTCCTTTGCTGGAAACTTTTGCACCATCATCACTAGTAATACCTAGTATCAAATACTCTGACGCAATCAAATAAAACTCAAAGCAGCTGTTACAACGAGCTCACTTCTATTTTGTCGACGCTTTCAGACAATATGAATCGATTCCTGACGATAATCAGTAATATACTTAAAAACCAAATACTTAAAAACCAAAACATGTTGCTCCAATTTCTTATTAACAGCAAATGAGTACAGTCAAGAGCGGCCATTGGAATACGAATGGCATTGTCCTTCATAAAGTGGACATAGCATGCTTGACATCAGCTCATGATATTGATGTGTTCCTCATTTCGGACACCTACCTCACGGGAAAAATTAGTAAATTCAACATTCCTGGCTACATATTCTACGACACCAAACACCCAAATGACAATGCTATAGGCGGGCTTGCAATGCTTATTAAAAAATATCTGCTCCATCATCCTTTGGAAGAACTCTGCGAAGATTACTTCCAAGCGACATCAGTCGAGTGAGATTGTAATTTCGTCCATCTACTGTCCATCTAAGCACAACGTTTCAAAGGCAACATTCGAAAGCTTCTTCACATCGCTTCTTTCTTCATCGCATCTTTAACGAGAAACACACATTTGGGGTGGTCTCGACTCATAACTCCCAGGAGCAAAGCACTCTTCGATACATTACAAATCTATGGTTTAATGCATATCTCAACCGGTCAGCTAAAGTATTGGCTGTCACACATCAACGAATTTCTGGACCACAAAGTTTTGGCAATATAAGGGAATACCTCCAAACTCCGCCAAATCAGTAACAGCTATTGGTTTGTCTTCACATCACTCTCCTGTCATCATTACTCTCGACATGACACCCCACTTTGCTTGAGAAAAGCGTAGATATTTGAACGAAACTAACTGGAATGCATTCAGCCGATACTTCACCAATTCAATATTTCTAAGAACATAAATCAAACCACGGGAAGATGTCAATTCTGCTGTTATTCTCATCAATGAGCATGTTCTGCAAGCTTTCGATACCACAACACCTGAAATTGAATTTAAAGAACTCTCAGCTCGAAAAACAAGAAACTCTACATCAATCTAAATCTTTGTGCAAGAAACTGGTACGAAGAAATTGGCAGCTGCACAGGTCTCCTCAAACTAAAGCACGACTTAACAAGGCTTCTAGTGACCTCGGGGATGGCACTTCTGAACAACTACGAGCTAAAGTTCCATTCATTCTTGAAGAACCTCAATCCCACTAAGAATGCCGACTATTCATTGTGGAAAGCAGTCAAAATATAAACAAACCTACCATCAGGGGAAACTCCACTAAGAACCGTAAGCGAACAATGGGCCAGAAATGACGCAGAGAAAGCCACTGCCTTTGCAGTTCACCTAGAACAGGTTTTCACACCTTTCAACTCGGCAACATGTGACTTTCTATCTAAAATCAAGACACAGGATTCACACTCAATCAAGACTTCGGTTGAAGAAGTGCAAAATATCATTATCCAGGAAACACGTGCTAAAAAATCTCCGGGAATAGGTCTCATCACCAACGCTATGCGCAAACAGTTACCACCAATCGGGGTCACTTTGCTTTCTAATCTGTTCATCGTTATCTTCTAAATTGCATATTTTCATGCAACTTGAAAGACAGGCGAAATTATAATGATCCCCAAGCCTGCTAAGGACTCTTCTCAAGTGAAGTCATGTAGAATAATTAGCCTTTTGTCCTGCGTCTCCAATGTTTTCGAGAAAGTAATGTTGAGAAAGCTACTACCAATACCAGAAGATGCGAAAAAAAACTCCAGAACATCAATTCGGGTTTCAAAAACGTCACATTACCATTCAATTGGTCCATCAAATTGCGTCAGACATTCAAATAGCATTCGAAGACAAGAAGTAGTCTATTTAGACGTAATTCAAGCTTTCGATGAAGTCTGGCATAAAAGACTGATCTTCAAAATTAAGTCAATGCTTCCGGAAAGCTTCTATGAAATACTTTCCTCCTACGCTACCAAACCAACCGCACATTCCAGGTGAGATACAAAAGCTATTCTACCACTAAACATCGTGTGCATGCTGTTGTACCTCAAGGAAGTGTTTTGGAGCCGGACTTTTACACAATCTTCTCATCTGACCTCCCAATAAGCAGCAAAACAACTATAGCTACCTCTGCGGATGACGTTGGCATTCTATGCACTGATTCAAGAATGGCTTGCAAAATGGAGAATCAGAATAACCGAATGCAAATTCATCCACGTTAATTTCACATTGCTAAAACTTTCTTGTCCTCAAGTATATATAATACTTCAAATTAACGAATTATACCAATACCTCAAATTAACGAATGAGAACACCTGAGAATGGCACATTGAAGCTAAAAATCAGCAAATGAAGCTCAAATTCAGAAACTTCAAATAGATGGTCAAAAGTATGTTAAAACTTTCTCTCGATTCTAAAGTACTTGTCTATAAGCCTGTATTAAAGTCAATCTAACCCTGTGGCTTAAAAATCTGGGGAACAGCTAGCCCATCAAACATCAAAATCATCCAGAGGACTCAATCAGCAATATTTCGATCTATCACCGGAGCCTCGTGGTAATTCCGCAACGCTTATCTCCACAAAGACCTGCAGATCGAGACGATCGCCAATCAAATGTAGAGCTGCAGTGTAAAATATATTGCAACCCTCGCCCAACAAGCTGGCAAAAAATACTAACCAATCGTTAATTTCACCGATTGAAAAGAGCTGACCCGTTATGTCTTCCATGTCTAACGTAGTATAAAAAAACAGCTTGCGTAGTCCCTGTTTTTCGTTTTAGAACTCTTTTGTGTTTTGAAAATTGTAATTCTAGAACACTAACTTTGCTCTTTGATCTCTGACTCTAGGTCAATAATATAACTTGCGTCCAAAATGTACACGTCCCTCAACTGTGCGGGGTGCTCATCACTTTTCCTAGCATGAAAGATTTGAAAACAAACTGAAGCCTCTTATACGAAGGTATCACTTTAATAAAGTTCTTACAAAAAAAGTAGTTCAGGTATAAAAAATGCTAAGCAGTAATTTTTGAAAATAAAAGGATCTATTTTCTTTTTCAAATAAAAATAAAAACGTTTTCCAAAATATGCACATCTATCTTATATCTACAAAAACGGTTACACATACATATGTGCTTTCATTTGATGTGCGATTAGAATATCTAAGATAAAACTTATGTACTCGTAATACATTTTTTTACAATATTTCTGGGGAAATTGGAGTGTGAATGATAAGTAAGGGCTCAAACAAAATTTGGGACCGAATTAAAAACTCAGCTTTTGCTTGTGTGAAAAGAGGTCAAGCTATATTTTTAATGATATATGTCTGAATTAAATTCATCTTTCAACCCCAGTTTTTTTACAGCATTTTTCATATAAAACATATAGGTAGGTATATCACCTGTGCAAAAAGACCTTATTATGAAATTTTTTTCAGTGTGGTGATAATCAAGACATTTGTATAGACGAAAAAATGTAATAAGTCTAAATATGTCAAAGATCTGTGATTTTTTTACCACACTTAAGCTGAATGATAAAAACTTCACCTTTTTGAAGCACAATTTGAATAGCCCTAGTGTTCGCAAAGACCGAAAACAAGAAATTTACTGAGCATTAACTTGACTCGATAAACAAAAATTACCAAGAAAGGTGAATAATATGCTAGGAATATTATAAAAAGCTATCAAAGTGTATAATAAACTTTGCGCAAAGCTTCTTGAGTTTATTCGCTGCGATATATATTTTCTATTAAATAATTTTTTACGGGAAAACTAGAATTCATATTTTATCAAATGTATTATAACTATTTTTTTACTGGTGGCTCATGGAACTAATTACTAAACGCACGTATACTTTGATTGTAAGTTCGCGAATGCAGGTCTCTTCTAGGTTCAATTTTTAGCCTTCTAGACCCAACAAATGTTGTCAGGGGCTACTTTTCTCTACTCCAAAGAGTTTCCACAAATTATAAAAATCAAACAGTCAATAAATATTTCATTAAAATGTAAAACGCCAATCCACCTAAAACTTGCAGAGCAAAATCATTGTCAATTCTTTGTAAATTCAATGGCCGCTAAATCCAAATTGACGGTCGTATTTTGATATATGAATCCGTCTTTGGATTTAAATCTTATTTTTGTAATTATTCAACTGGACTATTACTTCTCAGTATGTTAATGAACTAATTCATCACTGCTATTTGTACACTTGAACGAAAAATTTGCCAAAGAAAATACTCATTCTTTCGTAACTGTCCAACTAAAATATCACTCTCCTGAATTTTACCCCTCTTCCACAAAAATCAATCTGATTTCATCCAAAGCCCAAAGCCCCTTTTAGAGGTAGCGTAGAAAAATAGCATTAAAAACAACAACCAAAATCATAAGCCAGTGATCGGACTGGCTTAACTTATATAAAAGGCCAGGAAATCCAAATTTTCTCTGTCAAATACTTGGATATATTTTTCAACAAAAAATGTTTGCAGTGAGATGAGAAAGATAATATGGAAAGTATATTACGAATCCTGTGCGCAACAAAGGTAATTTAAAGTCTTAGGTCACGAAAACCAGTTTTTCATAAATATCTCGTTAACTATTGATTTAACTTGAATCACTGTATGTTCAAATTAAATTTAAAAATCTGAAAATCGTGAAAATCTGCACGGAAGCTTCATATGCTAAACTCATATACTATATAATATGCAGTTTGCAGGATATGAACCTAACAAATGTTTGAGCCGAGCGCACAATCCTTTATCATTTGCATATAGTGATGTATTATATAAAGAGTATACGGTGCAATTAAGCGTGGAAGTAGAAAGTCCGTGTCCGCGTCCTTCTTTCTTTATAAGGTGTCGTTGAAGTGGAGCTTTCCACGTAATCATCATAGTAACGCATCATATCATAATTTCATGGGTCCATATGTACCTGAAAATATTTGACGATACATCTTTTTCCTTTGAATGTACTATTAAGAAATAACAAAAGCGCACATAAGAACGTAACATCTTCAATAGATAAGGATAGAACAGGGAGCTGATTTGATACTGTCCATACCACTTAAACCTAGTACACGATATGGGGCACTGTTCTGTTACAGGTCCGATTCTTGCCATGCCTTCGGATGCTTACTCGACTTCAGGAGAAGATGTAAGATCTAGAGCTAGTGTCTTTCTGCATCCATCGAATGACAGATTTGCATCTTTTCTTAAGGATTACGTTTCAAACAGAAATATTCGCAATCTAGAGAGCAGCCTGTTGTGGGCTTCTGAAGAAATGTAAAGGAAAAGTGATAGTCAAACTAAGCTGCGGGTGCTACCTAGATCTACATCAAAAATTTCCCAAGAGTGAAGTTCACGATTGAAATCTGACGATAGATTTTATCGCCAGATAAAATTGCTGACGCCGTTGCGAAGAAAGGTTTGGCAAGACAAAAAATACAATATATTATTTTAAATCTTTCAATGGGACCACAAAAAATTATCACAGCAGAAATATTTTCTAGTTTTAGAGAATTTTCTGCATAAATTGTAAAAAAGTGGAACTTGCGGAGTAGGGCTAGATGTCGTTGCTTCACTGACTGGCATCAAGTGAGGCAACTTGAATTCCACTGCAGGTGCAGTCTTCGATACAGACAGGTGTGTTCGCCTAGATAACGTAGCGGACTGTCGTGATCTGGGCTAAGGCTAGCACAACTATAGCCTATTTTATTTCGAGAACCTGGAGCTGCATTGTATAATCTTAGGCAGTTTAGCCTATTTGAGCTCAAAAAATAACAGAATTGTTTTAAAAACCTAATAGTAGTCTTAAAGTTTCCTAATCAATTTGTCTTACTATTGAAGACTGTTCCTTATTGTTTTTCTTCTAATATTATATGCTAACAGTTTTGATTGACTTATAAGTTTTTTGGAGATAGTATTTTCGACTATTTTAAAAATTATATGAATTTCATCTGTTACACGCTATATCGCATCTATTCTTGTCTTAATGATCATCATGAAAATATCTTATTTAACTGGAAAACATTTTCTTTATGTTGATAAACTGACTGCTTGTGTATTTCGTCATTGCTTACATTGTCATTTTTCATATATATATATATATATATATATATATATATATATATATATATATATATATATATATATATATATATATATATATATATATATATATATATATATATATATATATATATATATATATATATATATATACATATATATATATATATATATATATATATATATATATATATATATATATATATATATATATATATATATATATATATATATTTATCAAAGTATCTTGATGTTGAAGAGATCGTAGCTTGTATTCATTAATACGTGCGAATAAAATCAATTCCAATCATTTCATTGTAAAACTTTGGAAATGACTATTGTTCAAATTACAAGGTCACTTTCAATCAGATTCATTTCAAGTATTTGCTTATAGACAAATAAAACCATTCAAGGTGAAAATAAATTATTTTTCCGTGTAACATTGTTTATATCACATCTGAACGATTTGAATATTTAAGTTGAATAACTTCTTTATTTTCTAATTAAACAAAAGGCATAAACCGCACTGTACACCTCAAACTGAATAATAAATGAAGCAAAAGGAACAGAGGCAAAGTTTGATGATTTTTGTGACATTTGGCCTGAATGCAAGGCTGCTCAAAATAATTGTGATTGCTATTAATTAGGAAAACATGTGTTCGTATTAAAATCAAACGCCTTTGAAAGCTTGTAAATTTTCTGAGAATCTTGTTTTGACTTAATCATTTCGATGCAAATTGTTTTTTGTATAAATTTTATATAATTTTTCAATGCTAACTTGTGGCTGCACTGTTCCGCTGCAGGCTTCAATGCTTTGATTTTCTCAAAATTGTAGTGTGTTCACAAAACTTTCCTAAATCAAAAATAATGATTGATTATTTTATATTTGAATATTTTTTCTCCTTGTGCATTCAGCATTCTCCTTCTGTGTGAATTTCCACTATTTTATAACAAAATTCGAATGACAGATCATTCAAACTTACTTCTCTTCTCAAGAATGAAACTCAGCACACTCTGAAATAAATTCAACTGGGAAAGAAATCACAATGACTCATTTCGACTAATTTATCCGAAATCAGGCCGATTTGGATAAAAGCATCATAGCATCACTTTAGCACTTGTCAAAATTCGGTATTGGACCACTGTTGCCAAATTGGGCGTTTTCTCGCCAATTGAGCTATCTTTCCGTTCCATTTGGCGACGAAATATAATGTTGGGCTACTGTCGACTTTTTGGGCACCACTGACCAGCCCAGGTTTCAACTGCTAAAAATATATAAAGTTGAATTCACAATTGGTTTCATCAATCTTGAACGGAAATGTTTTAAATTCCGATTTAACCTAAACTTTGTTTCTAGTCTTCTGTTTGACCGTCTATCTAAGGTGGTCCGCAATAATATTGAAATGTACATCTGTACTTGTAAAACTCACACTGAAAAAAATCCACATAGCGCCCAGAGCCATGTAACATAGCGCATTATTTATGGCCCCATACGCCATGTACATAGTACTCTGAGCCATGCAATATGGCTCCCAGCGCCATAATCTCAGAATCTACATAGCGCGTGGTCCCATGTGACATGTGCCACACGCTTTGTACATAGTACCCTAAGCCATGCAGTATAGCTCCCAGCGCCATAATTACATGGCGCAGAAATTATGGCCCCACACGCCATATTACATAGTGCCATGAGCCATGTAATATGGCTCATGGCACTTCAATTATAACTCGCAGCCATGCTGTGTGAGGAGGCGTATAAATATCAGCAAGTTTCTTGAATATAGGAGAGGATATGAACTTCGATGTCATTAATCATTCGGGAATATCTTTGATAGAATTCCATTACCTAACATCAAGTGCCCTACCTCCAGATGCTCCGAACTGAGAAGGTTCGTGGCCTTATGTTGGATGCAAACTGGATCATCTTCAGATGTATTGAAAAAACACATAGCGCCAGACGCCATAATTTATAGACTTCTGGCGCCATTTACATAGTCGATTTCGGTCGATTTGTGATAAAATATAGCGCCACACGCCATAGTACATAGGAGCAAACGCTATGCTTATAGCCCTCCACGCCATGTACTATAGTCCTCCACGCCATGTATTATAGTCCTCCACGCCATACAGTATAGTCCTCCACGCCATGTGCTATAGTCCTCCACGCCATGTAATATAGTCCGCCACGCCATGTACATCGCGTGGAGGACTATAGTACATGGCGTGTAGGCCTATGTACTTTTCGCCATGTATTATGGCGTGTGGCGCTATATTTTATCACAATCCCTAAATCGACTATGTACATGGCGCCAGAAGTCTATAAATTATGGCATCTGGCGCCATGTGTTTTCTCAGTGCATAAGTATGAGCAAATGGTCAAAATACAGTGAGCACGGAAAAATTTTGAGCAAAAGCCAAGGAAGTAAAATCTGCCGCTGGATAACAAATTTTCAAAGAAATATGCGAGCTCGCTTTTTTATTACAATATATTCCTGTATTTAATACAATACTTGATATATGTTTTAGTATGATAAATATCATAAAGACTGAAATTCAAAATAAAATGCAACTAAATATTCTTTATTCTCTCGAATTTTAACAAAATATGTTACAACGACTATAAGATACCACTAGATACGATATAAATAATGGATTCTTCAATTTGCACGTTTGCTACATCAGAAAATGAAATTGTAAATATCATTTTCGACTATATGAGAGATTTATATGTAAACAAAAAATAAATACCCATGTGAAAATGGATACAAAATGTTGTTTTTTTGCATTTAATAAGAAATTATTTGGCATAATTTAGGCCTCAACCTATTGTGTGGCAGTATTGGGCTATTTTAAAAGCCGAATTTGGCTCCATGAATGTAAATGTTTTGGCAACACTATGGACAGCCAAGAACTGCTTCGTAGGTCGGCTTTTACACGGTACGCCGTAATAACAAAATGTTTTCCCAGTTAGTTAATCTCACCATTTACGTGAATCAGCTCAATACTTGCATTGCACTTTCGAAATTGTATTGAATTTCTGAGTTTTCACCATACAGCAGCAGAAAGGAGCAAAGTCTCCATAAAATATTTAAAAAAATTTCTCTTATTCGCGGCTTATGTGAAAATTAGGATAAACGAAAGACACACGTTAAAAACTTGAAAAACGAACCAGCGTATTCGGCCTCTTGCGCTTCACGCTTGTCCTTAAAACTCAAAGCGAGCTGTGCTGTGTAAAAGTCTACTTAAAACACGAGTTAAGTTGAAGTATTTAAAAGCCACTATAGTTTATGATAGTATTATTTTCTAACTTATTGTTTGTCTCTTGTGTCAGCAAAGCAAAAAACTGCTTTTCATTTCCATTTCCAATATAGAATAACGTTTACTAGTTTCACATGTATTTTGCCTTAGCTACGTTCTGTATTTTTCCTTAGCTACTTTCTGTATTTTTCCTTAGCTACTCTGAAATCTTGGACAGCCCGATTGTCAAATAGCAAGCATCAGAAAACAGCTATATCGTGGTATTGGACGGCTAGAGCAGCTAAAATAGCAGCTATAGGGAATCTCTCAGTCATCATTGTGGCGAATTTTACGTAAAGATCAAGATCTGTATCCTCCTCTCTTGCTTATCAACTTGTCTCAGTAATTGTGCGTACAAAGCTATTATTAACAACCTTTCCTCTTCTCCCTTCCAATCGTCTTCTGGTGTTTCACAAGGGTCCTTCCTTGGTCCATTACTCTTCTTGATTTGCATCAATGACCTTCTTTCCGTTATCAATTCCGCTTGTTTACTTTATATTGACGATTCAAATTCATTTCGGGCTATCAGGTCCGCAAATGACGGTAATCTTCTTGAAAACTATCTGCATACTCTTCTCCATTGGTGTAATTACAATTTCACATCCTCAAATTTGAGTAAATGTAACTGTCCTTTTCTCTCAAAGAATCTCCTATTTCATTCTCTAATTCATTTTTTAACAACTATCTGTCGTCCGATAAGCAATTAAGAGACTTGGGTCTGACTTTTGATTCTAGAGTAAAATTTAATTTTCATATTGCAGAGTCACCGCTAAAACCTCCCGATTTTCTGGATTGGTCTTTTCACTTCATTCATATACTGTACTTACTGTCCGCACTCTGCATACTGTGAGTACTGCGCGAACTGTCCACACTGTACATACTTTGCGTACTGTAAACGTTAGCTTTAGCTTAGCTTAACAACTACTGTCGTATATTCCTCTATAAAATGGATTTTCTTATTCGTGTATACATATAAATAAATAAATAAATATATTGAATACAATTTGAAAAAACTACAACAAATTAAAGTAATGTTTTTATATATAAAAGAGATACAAAAATACACTTCCAAAGTGCTCAATATCAAATTTTCAGATCTGCAAAAAGTTATTAAAGTGGATAAAATTCATTGTGTTGATATTGAGAAACGATGAAATTGAAAACTACTGTGTATTTTCAAGTAATATGGTTGCCGAAATGGGCTTTCCGAAATTAAGAATTGATGTATGAATTAATTGTTATCAATTTCAGACATTCTTCATTTTTAATTCAAACACACATGTGTATGCCAATTGATAATGTATTGCATGCTGACATAGTGGAATGTATCATATTAATAAAGTTCTTGATAAAGCAAGAAATCTAGAAAATATGCAAGCAATTATCTTTACTTTGCACAAAACAAAACCACCACAATATATCCCCCGCAGACAATTTATCACACATTTTCACGTTTTCGTTGCTTGCCAACCGTAAATAAAATAGATGCAAACGTTTCCATTGAGCAAAAACATTTTGGCTCATGAACAAAGTCCATTAGCTCATGAAAGTATCAATGACGAATATTCAATATTGTCAATAATAGAAGTTATCTTATCTATTTAAAATATTAAACTAATGACCATATTGTCTCCCAGCTGTCAAGGGTAAATGCGTTTTTTCTGCGTCTGGCTCAACATAAATAATTATAACACTTGCTGCTGCAAACTTTCGCACATCATCAATCACACAGTTTACAATACACCAATCATCATCGACACCTTTAAAACAAAGCATTCACATTTCATCCGACCTGAATTGAATTTAAATTAATAAACCAAAGCATTAGAATTGTCAAAAACTTTCTCACCAGCCACTAACTATTATCACGTCTGCAACAAGCACAAAAGCCTCAAGCCAATCCCGACTGATTCCCAAACATGCATCGTTGTGGCCATTTGCATATAAAATTTAAAATATTTTTGATAATGTCACCTGTACACTTATGCAATTTTTTTGTCACTTGTTGCTATTCTATAATGCTGACGAAAGCACCGTGTATTCATTCGCATCGTATGAAGATGGAGATTATCTGAGGCAGCTGAAGTTCAACGCACACCCAGAAAAATTCAACCAGTTAGCCAAAAATATACCATATTGACAATCTAGAAACAAAGTATTTTATATTTCACGTCACAATAGAAAACAAAGAATCGCTTAAGAAAGCGGCAAAACTCTGAATTCTAAATTTTTTAATGCTTTGTAACATCTGTCGTGAAAACGATAAATTTTGCATTTTTAACATTCACTTGGCTTGCCTTTGGTAAGGGCCGCAGACAATAGCCATAATTTGTGTAAATCTGACAGTATAACGTGATATTTTCCATGATTGAGTGCAATATTTTAATTTTAAAAGCAAATTAATTTCGTGAATTGATGAGTTACCTAAAACTGATTGTGAAGTTTTGTTGCTGTTTCGAGTGTTTTGTTTTAGTAATAAGTGTTTAAAGTTGCGATGGAATGTTGATTTTGTGTTAAACATGCATAGTCTTATCACCCTGATCTCAAGCTAGTAAAATTTATGTGCAGTGGGTTTCATGAGCGCTTAGAATACTTTTAAAGTCAATCGGTTCTTTTATGTCGATGTCTTAACAGCAGAACACTTCTAACAAATAAGTATTTTTAATTGACCTTAGTTGTTGGACAGAGAAAAATGAGCACAATGTAAATGTTGTTCTATGGGAGAGCAAAGACTGTAAATTTTAATATTTTTTTTTTTATTTTATTTATACACTGAAAAAAATCCACATAGCGCCCAGAGCCATGTAACATAGCGCATTATTTATGGCCCCATACGCCATGTACATAGTACTCTGAGCCATGCAATATGGCTCCCAGCGCCATAATGTCAGAATCTACATAGCGCGTGGTGCCATGTTACATGGCGCAGCATTTATGGTGCCACACGCTATGTACATAGTACCCTGAGCCATGCAGTATAGCTCCCAGCGCCATAATTACATGGCGCAGAAATTATGGCCCCACACGCCATATTACATGGTGCCATGAACCATGTAATATGGCTCATGGCACTACAATTATAACTCGCAGCCATGCTGTGTGAGGAGATGTATAAATGTCAGCAAGCTTCTTGAAGTTATTTATCCCTCGGGAATTTTCAGTTCGGAGCATCGAACTGAGAAGACTCGTGGCGTTTTGTTGTATGTGAACTGGATCATCTTCAGATGCACTGAAAAAACACATAGCGCCAGAAGTCATAATTTATAGACTTCTAGCGCCAAGTACATAATCGATTTCACATAGTTCCACACGCCATAGTGCATAGGAGCAGACGCTATGCTTATAGCCCTCCACGCCATGTACTATAGTTCTCCACGCCATGTACTATAGTTCTCCACGCCATGTACTATAGTTCTCCACGCCATGTACTATAGTTCTCCACGCCATGTACTATAGTTCTCCACGCCATGTACTATAGTCCTCCACGCCATACAGTATAGTCCTCCACGCCATACAGTATAGTCCTCCACGCCATACAGTATAGTCCTCTACGCCATACAGTATAGTCCTCCACCCCATACAGTATAGTCCTCCACGCCATACAGTATAGTCCTCCACGCCATATAGTATAGTCGCCCACGCCATACAATATAGTCCTCCACGCCATACAGTATAGTCCTGC
This sequence comes from Nemotelus nigrinus, assembly GCA_947369275.1. Lineage (NCBI taxonomy): Eukaryota > Metazoa > Arthropoda > Insecta > Diptera > Stratiomyidae > Nemotelus > Nemotelus nigrinus. Next base: position 96,616,048 of record OX376374.1, read on the forward strand.
ACGCCATGTACATGGCGTGGAGGCCTATGTACTTTTCGCCATGTATTATGGCGTGTGTATTATGGCGTGTTATCACAATCCCTAAATCGACTATGTACATGGCGCCAGAGTTCTATAAATTATGGCGTCTGGCGCCATGTGTTTTCTCAGTGTACAAACAAGGAATCATATGCAATAAAAAAACATTAACAATTCATTATAACTACAAAACACAAACTGACCACATCTGGACACACATAAAAAAAACAAAATACTTCACAAAATCTGTTGCAGCTACTTTACTATATTATAGCATGATTTTCATTTAAGCTAGTCTTGATGGAAATTGAGTGGGATTAGTATTTTGATAGGAACTTTGATAAATTAGGTTTGAAAGCTCATTTAGTGATCCCTGAAGAGTAGTAGTTGCTTATATAATTGAATTCTACAACACTTATTTGTGGGCTCATTGTATGCATTGTGTAGTGTAGTGTAGTGATTGTACTCCTTGAGCAAGACTGCATATCTAGTGCGTGTTGGTTGGTCATTGAAAGCAGTTTTCTTGGAGAGATCTTCAACATTAACTGCGCCACTAACAATATCAAAAGTTAGGCTAGCACCTAACAGTGTTTTTCAGGAAGAGAGACTCGTTGAATTAAGAAGGATTGATCCGTATTTGTAAGGTCGAAAGTGTTGAAAAGCTTTTTGGTCATAGAGGTTTCTCAAAGTGAAAAGTATAAACTGTTTCTGAACAGATTCCACTCTGTCACTATGTAGCTAAAAAGTTAGGTTCCATATTATGCAGGTATATTCCAAAAGAGGCCGCACAGGAGACTTGGTAACCCGTTTATTCTTGAACTCTTTAGCACGTCTCTTAAGGAATCCGACGTCTCTTAATGAATCCGAACTGTTTATTATTCCTGGCTAGGTTTTTGTCGTAGTGGAGGTTGGAGCCCATCTTGTTGTCCAATACTACGCCGAAATCTGTAATCAAGTCTATCAAGTCTAGTAATCAGCTCTGCATAGTACTTTCGTCTTTCCTTTCCCTGAACTTCCTTTCACAGATTAACACTACGCGTTGCTTGAATGGTCGTATTCTTGACCTGATCCTCTCTAACATTCCCTCTGCTGGTATATCTGTATCCAGTGTTTTCCATCCCTATATTTTAGTAGATGCTCACCACCCTTCTCTCTCTTTTAAAAGAAAGAAATCTCAGTTGCTCCTTGGTACACTTTCGCAAGGCTAATCAAAACCCAGTAAAAAAAACCCAGTAATGGCATCGGAATTTGAAAAAATTAACTTCAGTGGGCAAAATATTGATCATGCACTTTCCAAATTTTCAGAACCAGATAGCAAGCTAAGGCTTCTAGCCATTTGTTAAGAGGATCAAAAGTAACTTCTCTGGTTCTTCAAAGCCACCCCTTCTTCATGGTGGAATATTTACCAAGTCAAATATTTAACAAGTCACTGGATAAACCAAACATCTTTGAGATTGGAATTGTTTTTGCGGGATGATTAAAATTGAAAAATTTTTTATTTATCTTGAAAATGTTTATTTGACAAAGTGGTTTCGAAAGCATGCACTGATTCTCTTCTACTAAATCCTACGTGCCACTTTTATCCTTGAATCCTCCAGTATGCACTTTCAAACAAGGTGCTGTCTTTTTCCCGCACTGGAGAGTTATTAAAAATATTCGGTAAGCTTGATGTTTCAAATCATATTTCGAACGGGAGATGTCAATCATGGAAAATTTATTTTGCGTAAAAGTTGTTGGAAATGTTAAACGAACATGCACGCATATTTTCTTTTCACTTTGTTCACTTCACATTCTCTTTTTGTGCTCAATTTCCACTATTCGAATGACATTTCATTTTATTCTCTGAGAAAAATTCAACCGGGATAAAATTCACAATAGTACCTGATTTACACTAGATTTATCATAGATCAGGTAGATTTGTGGTCAATTTAGCTTTAAATCGACCAGCTGATCGAAATCGCCGATTTAGCCTCAGTGCGAACAAACTATTATATTAGGTTTTGACTGCCAAAACGAAGTATGGTAAATCAGGTAGATTTGAAGTCGATTTGGCCATCGATCAGCTGTTCGAGAAATGGCATTCAAATTTATACACTCAGAAAACGATCCAACAAAATCAATAAGAATTTAATAGTTTTCTAACTATTTTTCCCCTTCAATATGGTCAATGTGATTTATAATATTATTTCAACAATTTAAAAATTATTAAAGTTACTATATGTATATCCCATAGAACAAATGTGAATATCTCACTGAAACTATGAGTAGGCTAATAAATGTAAGGAGATGTAAACTGTACTTAATTCAATATGTATATCTCCTGCAGAAGTAACTTGAAAACCCATTAAAATAATGGTGAGGTTTATTAAATATATAATATGCAACCTCTATCTTCTATTATTATCTCCAATTAAAGTAATATGCAAGAGCATATAAATCTAATAGGAAACTCTATACCTTCTTATAGTATGATCTCATTATATCAATGATGTGGAGTCAAATTAAAAATGGTTTTCCATCATCTAAATCTATCAATCACATACAATAAAAAAATAAAGCGTTTCAGTAGTAACAAAATATTTATTAATTCTTTAAATAATAAAATAAACTGAATTAGTATATACATAAACTTAATGCGTAAGATTATAACGAAAACTTTACAAAAATCGAAGTTTCTAATGTCTTTTGAGGCGAACCATATTCTCATCGGCATTTGTCAACTATGTACAATTAGATATGATTAGAAAAACATTTCACAGACCACTCTTTGCAAACAAAATGTCTGACACTTTCATCGCCAATCGTTAACTATCAGCCAATTCAAATAAGTAGGGGAATTTTTCTTTCATTTTTACCAAATAAAATCCATGTTTATAAAGTAATCTACAAAAAACGATTTTTTTTAGTACACTGAGCAAAATTAAACTTTTCCCAAAGGTTTTTAGTTGATACCTAAGGAAATAATAAAGCGGAGCACGACCAATGCATTTTAATGTTCAATCATTTAATGCAATCTACAAAGGGAATTCAATACAACGTAGTACGATTTTATAAGACTATCGAATCATGTCTATAGCACAGCGTAAGAAGTTAGTTAAGTTAGTTAGTTAATTAAGTTAAAGTTAAGTGCAAATTACTATTTACAAGATGTGGAAAATTGTTTTTATCGTTGGCTTTCCAGAAAAACAAAGTCATTTCAAACGTGAATGATGCCGCTATGTAGGGAAAATAACTCGAATTTCAATAACTTACAAATCTTCTTGCTTTATTTTGAAGAGAATAGCACTGTTCAGGAAGAAAACCCATTGAAGCAAAAAGATGATGGTTCTAACAAAAAGCTAAGTTTTGTTTTGATTACAATAGTTCGGGTACTAATTGCATTTTCCGCAAATAGGGAAAATCAATAAAGATTTACCTGGTCCTCCCCATGCTTTTAATAGTGACGAAAACTCTAGGGACTTTAGTCCTTTAATTTCATCTTACAGTCCAAATTCTTCATCTGTTACTATGGAGTCAGCACAAAAGTGAAACAAAGAACGCTGTAAGTTCCTCAAATAAGCTGAAGAAAAGAAAATTTTACAAGGAGGGATGAAAAGCGAGCATCAGGGAAAGTAAGAGGGCTAGAAGTGAGGCCTACGTTGGATCAAAGAGTGCTCAGCGGCCGGCTAAGCCAATGAAAAGGCAAAACATGTCAACTACAGCAACATCAGTGAAGAAAGCAGAAAAATCTTATACGAAAAATTTCGTGGCATGGCTAATATCGATGATCAGCAGAGTTTTATTTATATGCATATTGAAAACAAACCTAATGCACGAATAACGAGGAATTTGACAGAATCGCGAAGAAGCTTTAGTGTGAGTTATTACTTAACGGTTGACAGTTAAAGAATAAAAATATATGCCGCAGGTTCTTTTTTATAACTTTCAATATTACGGACTTCCTCATAAGGTGCTTCGTTGCAAAAATGACTGCTCAAGGATGTTTTGAGAAAGATAAACGGAGTAAGCATCCATCTCACAATAAACTGCCTCACAAGAGCACAAAGAGAAGCATATTACTTCTTTTAAATACCATTGACCAAAAGTTTTTTGAAACTGGACACACACAAATGGAATGCGATTCCATACACTCAAAAATAGAGAGAGAATCCATGTTTATTTCAGTTGACACGCCAAAATATTGGGAGCAAATAATAAGGTCAGCCAAAAACAATCCTTCTCCTTTTGAGGTAATGTTGACGTTTGATGATTGCATTAACTTCAAATTGGTTTCATTTAACGTAATAGTATTAAATAATATCTCTTGGCGTAGAGTATGCTGGCTGCGTTACGAAAAAGATTTTTCAAATACTCTTTTTTACAAAAAAGATTTTCGAGGAGATTTCCAAGCTACAGAAATTCGTGAAAAAAGGGGTCGAAAAGTTGCGAGCCTTTAAAAGGTTTACAGCGCATGCATGCCTATATCAAATACTAATTACAAGGGATTTGATCAACATGTCTGAAGACTTCACAATTCTTAAAGCTGAACATAGTTTTTATAAATCTAAAATGTAACAATTCAGAAAGTATGAAAATGAATAAATGTCCAACTTTTGCAAAACTTAAGTTAAAGTTGACTGCTCCCATTTATTCTGGTCTTATCAGACTTTTATATTTGCAAAGAAAAATAAAGAATTTATGTTAACCAAAAAGTTGATAAGTTTTTATTTTCAACAAAATTTCAAATGAGCTCACGCCAAAAACACGAATGTGCAAAATTTCTCTTAAAACCAGATATAACCAAAATCAACAATTAGGCATAATATAATTATATTATTATCTCCCGTAATTCAAATAAAAATGATTCTTATAATTTAAAGCTGATTTATAGTATTATGTCAAACTTTCAAATTGATATTACTCAAAATAACATTTTTGCACATTCATGGTTTTATCATAAACCTGACGATATAGGGCATATCGACTTTACTACCTGTCACTTTCACGACATCATTAGCGAATTTGAATCATTTTAACGATTCCGTTGATGGTTTGATTTGGGCGTGGCGAGTATCACATATCAAGTGTTGATGTTGATGATTTACAATAAACCTTACAGCATTGATTATATACGTAGAAATTGCAATTGCTTATTGAAGTTGTACTACTTTATCAAAGCAGCTTTAAGTACAAAATGGACACGACTGCAGTGTAAATCAATTTCATAAATTAATTATTGTTATTATTATTATCGTTGGTATATCAAACAAACAATTCAAATTTTATGCTTTTCAAGATATTTTCACTATCCATTCAAACATAAACGCTAACATGATAAGCTTATTCAATCCCATCCTATTTCCTGGAGCTTAGCCACTGATTAATTTAAATCTTCTTTAATATCTTGAACTATAACAACCGAAAGATATTCGTTATAACTCTGATAGGAACATAGGCCATGCGAACAATGCATTCTAAAATTGCAAATAAAAGCAGGCACTTTCATACATTTCTTGCATGCTCTTCTGGTATCCAGATTATTCAGATTTTTTCATCTTGATTGATTTTTTTCACTCTCTTTTTGATCGATTATCGTTTTCTTGCTATATTTCTCTACCTGATTTCATTGAAAAATTTGTAGCGCTCTAAAAAATTTCCGATCAATGTGTAACACACGTGCGTAATTTTACAGGTTGGGTTTTATGAAATATTGAAGTAACATCATAAAAGTCAAATTACATATTGAAAATGAGTTTTTCTTTCAACGTTTACATGATGTTCTCGTTAGCAATCTGCATGTAAATTTATGTTGCTATATGGGACCTTATAGTTGAATATGAGATAGTAACGAAATTACGTACTAAAATAGTTTTCGATGTAATTGATGTGGAATCTAAACGCATTGAACAAACATACTATGCGAGTATTTATTGAATGGGATGAAAAATAGATTTGAATGCGACATCATTTCAGATAATTAGGAAGTGATATATTTCACGATTTTTAAAACTAATAAAATTAGTTTAGAGTCTTCCACTGCACCATATACATTCTGGTTCCTATCCATAAAATTAATTAATTATGCAAAACGATTGCGGACAGTGATAATAAATTAAATTAAATTAAATCATGTCTGCTGCCTACACACATGGTTCTTCATTTTTCAATCTAATAAATCTTTGCATTAATAACCGATACCATAAAACGATCATTGTGTGATACTAATTTTCCTACAGCATTAAATGTCTACGGGAATAGTATTGCCAATAACATTTAGCACTAAAATGCTAATTGTACCCAAAGCGGGATAACGTGCCAAGACTTTTCATTCTCCTTGATTGATGCACCTTGAAACATTCGTAGTCGAGGGCAAGATTTCCTCTTTGTTGCTTTAAACGGCCCACGGACGAGGAGATCTGGTCGGCGACTTGATCTGAAAAATCTGATCTCTGCGACGAAATTCGCTGTCTGTGGACTAGTTTCAGGTTGCATGTTTAGTCCCCGCAACGATTGCAGTTCAAGGCTGGTATTGATTTAATCATGAAGACAAATGTTGACAAGCCTTTATTATCTGATCATTGTTTGAGTAAAAATTTTGACAATGGAGAAACGCTAAGAGTGTTGGTTACGTGATGGTTACATCATTCGAAATAATGAACTGAATAGACTGGATTCAGTGATCATAGCTCATGATTACGTTATTGGATTCCACTGAATTTTACAGGAAATACTGACGAACAAAAGGAGTTGGTGTTCATCAACTTCAAACTTAAATATTATCTTAAAATACCATTTGGGAGCAGCTGTTTCATTGATTTCCAAGTGCCCCTATATATTTCTATAGACAAAATAAATTTGCAAAGTTCAAACTGCTGATGTTATCAGCTTAAATATAATAGCATTTTGTGCATTTTTAATAGGCATCTTCAAATTTTTCATTTATTTTGCAAAACTCTGTTATAGTAAATTTCTCTAGACAAACACTATATAGTGAAAAAAAAAAGCGCAACTGTTTATATGACGTAAGTGTTGAAATTATTGCGTGCAGTAAGCCTTCAAATGTTTCAACTCTTATAATTTTTTATGCTAGTTTCAAAATAGAAGAGGTTCTCAGGTTGGCATGAAAGTCTTTTATACAAATTGATCAAGTTGGGTTTTCCGGAAATAGGACTACAAGTCGTTGCATGCTCCTTAGCAGCAGACAATTTTATGTAAGCGTTAATGGAGCGAATTCATTCCGGGAACCTGTGACATCAGGAGTGCCACAAGGTTTTGTCACCGGACCTGTTTTATATACCATCTTCACCACAGATCTTCCCGTTCCAGTGGGCCAGGCCCAAGTTCAAATCCTCCAATATGGGGATGACACGCTTTTATTTGCGTTGAGTAAAGACCCGCTCAAAGCAGCGAACAGCCTCGAAGATTGCTTGGTCAAACTTAGATTTTATTTTGATGAATGGAGCATCAAGCTAAATAGTAATAAAAGACAGCTAACTGTTTTCAGAAATCCTTCCAACTATCGGGGATCTCAAACCATCTGCAATAAGACCAGAATAGTCGCAGTCTTGGTCGCAACTTCTAGAATCACTCCTAGTCCTACATTGCGCTACCTTGGAGTAGACATGCATAAATTCTTGAAATTCAACCCCCATGTTCGACGTAGAATTAAAGTAGCCTGGTCCGCATTTCAGTGCATCAGACATCCTTTCGCCAAAAAGCTGGGCATAACGACAAATACTAAATCCATTTTCTATAAAACACTCATTCGGTCAATCCTGACATAAGCATCTCCATCCTGGATTACCTGTTCCAAATCTCCCATGGCTGAAGCAAAGATGTTTGAACGGAGAATTCTGCGCTTCTGTACTGGCAGGTTTTACAACCCGGTAATTAAAAAGTGGCCGGGGATCTCCCTCCTGTATCAGAAGACAGGACTTGGGCCACTTGGGAACCGTGTTGTGGAACTGACGACAAGGTTTTACGCACAGACGGACGAGGTATCGGACGCAAAAGTGACTCTAATTAAACATTTATACGTCCGGCAAAGATAGCAGGACAACAGCGGCTTATGGACATGCTGTTCAGTTGGCCTTCTGACGAATCGGACAGGATAATTAAGACCTAGATTAAGTTAAGGTCTAATTAAGCTAAACTAATTGCAGTTAGACATATGCAAGATTTAGTTTAGTAAATTGTATTTAAGTATTATATAGCTAAGTCAAACCCAAGTATTGTACAACCTGGGTAATATTTTATAAGTGTAAACCAAAAACTAAATGACAGAAATAAATAATCAAAATCCAAAAAGAGCCAGCAGGCCAAAATAGAAGTGCCGCTAAATATAAGTTCTTCTATGTTATATACCTCTTAAGTTGTCCAAGTACGTATAATTTAATGAGTAAAACTATTATTATTATTAAATAAAACTCTAGTGCTCCTGAACCGCTAGAAATACTAATGTTCGATGAACAGATTTTGAGTGCATATTCTACCACACGTTCTCCAACCTGTTTCGACTGCAAAATCACTTTGATCTTAACAATGCATTAAAGCTCATAGGGTGGAAAGGATTTCAGGAATTGCAAGATTTAGGAAATCCAAACACTGCAAAACTTTGAAAGTAGCATAACATACCATAAACAAAGAGAACGCTTAGTGCTTGCAACACTATACCAGCACTGCAACTAAAAGTCTCCCACAATTACCTCAGGCAAAATCAAATAGCTCTATCCGATGATTTCGTGAAAAATTACAGGGATAGAAAGATGTTTAGGATCAAAAAACGAAAGATTTTCGGAACCAAAAAATTTCTAAAACTTAGAAAATATAAACATTGGTAACTTATTTTCATTGTTAATGTTCGTGATATGAATACTTAATGTAAGCATTTATTGATACGAAAATAGCAAAAAACACCTCGCGCTAGCAACACCTGCCTCACATTGAAACCAACCTACTCTGCGAATTTTGTTTTGATCCGATGACTGCATTGAAAGTTATTGGGGTACAAAGAAATTTAGAGTCGCAAAAGTAGTCAAATTTTCGAAAATTTAATATTTGTTGTTTTACGATAAAATGGCTTAATAAAGATATGGCAAATAAATACAAAACCATCAATATTGGTTTTTTAGCCAGATTCTATTATTACATGAAATTCGTTTTGATTTCATGGCTACACTGGAAGTTATAGGGCAAAAAGCTATATTTTCCTGGGCAAATTTTCAAAACCCAAGACACCAAAATTGCCATAGCTGCCAGTACCAACCAAATTTCTACCAAACATTGCTTAGAGTAAGGTTCAGCTTTTGTTTCAATTTCATGAAAATTTGGTAACTGAATCAGAATTCATTGGGCACAAATAGTTTTTTTTCTTCATAATTTTTCAAGATGGCACCACTAGCACAGAGTTGCCCGCATTTCCAAATCGCTTCTATCAGACCTAGTCCTGCTGAATACCAATACACTCAGTGAATTTCATTAGTATCTGATAATCGGGTCGTGGGTTCTCGTCAACAGAAGTTTTTGATGCTTAAAATATAGGTAATTGAAAGAGGGCTACCGTTACACGGTGGGAATAGGTGCTCATAATATACATATGCCTTCAATTGCCATACATCAATTTTCTCACAAGGAGCCACAATGCATGCCATTAATTTTTTTGCAATGAAAATGGCCTGTGAACGCCTATTACAAAACTTGTGCTTTCTCAACGGAAACAAAGTTAGAATGCGATTGCTGTTCAAGCACAGCTTATTTCTTGTAGATTCCTCCAAAATCATTTCGAAATTCCCGAAAAGATACTGCATTGTTTGAAAAATCCTCCAAACAATTTTTTCTTCTTCGGGTTAGTAAGATCAAGAATAATATATTTTAACATTTAACTAAGCATTGCTCTCCTATGCTGAGAATGTTCTTGCTCTTTACCAACTTTAAATGTTTGTCGGAGGAAAAGGAATAAAAACGTTATGAAAATTAAAAACCTTTTGAAATTTAAATGACATAAACAGTTGCACATATTGCAGCGAATTCTTTCGCTTGGTTTCTAAAGCGTATATAGCTTTAGGAAAAATCTTTCAACTTTTTTTTCTGTTGGAACTAAATTTGTAGAGCCTGCAATCAGGTAGAATCTTAAGGCGGTATTCCGGTTTTTCACGCGATAATCATTCATTATTTCAATATGAATTTTAATACATAAAAATAAATACTCAATGGATATAGTTTTATTTCGCGTTTATTGCAGGATTTCAACTTAAGAAAAAACTAGGATTTCAAAAAAAAAGTTGAAAATTGTTGTTGCTTTGAGGGCTTGAAGTTGACCTTTGAAAATCAATCTTGGCAGGATTGCGTCCGTTTGAATTATCTGAAATTAGCAAATGAGGTGTCATTTTAGTCAGGAAAATACCCGTTACAAGATGAACAACGCTTATCAATATCCAATTATTCGTTAAAAAATGGCAGCTGATAACAAATTTTTTTTCTAATTTTTCCGTTTTTTTTTTAGTTTTTTTATTAAAAATTATAGTTAATTGTTTTGTATCATCACAATCGTAGTTCAGCTTTTTTCTTAAATCATAGCAAATAATTTGATATATCACTCATTAAATTCTGTAAAACTGTTTTCGAGAAATCTTGTCAAGAAGTTGAGAAAAGATGGTTTTGAGAAAATCGCGTTTAAAGTTTTATCTCAAACACTCTCGCCTCAAGCGTGCCAGGGATTTTCCAGAGATGATAGTGGTGGAAATGCGAATAACTTCAAAACGAAAACAGATACTGCGATAAAATTTTAAAGCAAGATTATATGATCATAGTGGAATAAGAAAATGCAAAAAAAAAATTTTCGATTTTTTCAAACCGAAAGACCGGAATACCCCCTTAAACACGTAATCGCTTTTGAAGACTCCAAGGTCTGTCCATTTCTCAATTTGTCTTCTCCCTCCAAATGCTTGCTCTACATTAGCATTTGTTTTCGGAAGTGAAAGGATAAATTTAAAATGTGTTCATACTGATTGACGCCCAGTTCATTTAAATCCTGTGGAAACTCGAATTCGGAAAATGCCTGGCTTTCCTTTCGAATTCTTAGTTCAAGGGCAATTCATTCTTCCACCATAGAGCCAATTGTGTAAAATCTTTTGAAATAGGCTTTAAGTTCCGTTTTGTCTGTTAAATCGATTCAATTTATTTCAACATATTTAAATGTGTCGGTGTATTACATACCTTGTTGGGAACTTACTATAGTCTAGCATTCTTTATGATTATAGGTAATGAAATATTGTTTTTAAAGCCTATATAATACAGATTCTGGTTTGAATATGCTAATATCTAGCCATATCACAAATATCATTACAGCAACTTTTCCCTACAAATTTAGAAAAGAACAATTTGAAAGGTGAAATATTTCTGAGAAAACCGATTAATATTCTAAACTACAGATATAAATTCAAAATCATTCAATTTCTTGTTCAAAATGAGTCCACAAGTATTCGCAAGTCAAGCATGAACGTGTGGATGGCAGCATTTGTGCAGCTTGTCCTGTCACCGACTCGTCTGAATTGATTTGAATTTGAGCTTGCCTGGCCTTGGCGAATATGTATTCGCTACAAAAGAGTTTTGAATGATAACATACTAAGAAGTAATTTGAGTTTTTATAAATTTTCTAAATTATGCAAAATACTACCTTCACACGAAGACGTACTCCGAAGAACTCAAAACTTATTTACTGCACGAATTTTAACCTGTGCTTTGGCGGTCGAAGTAATAAACAACAACAGAACATTATTTCACATTTTTTATTCGCATAGGGGTCCACCCGTCGGCCGGCCAGTAAAGCATACTGTCGATTCAAAGGAGCCCTTTATAATGAAGATTTAAGAACTCGAAAAGAAAAAAAACAAGAGAAAAAACTGAGTTGCACCGTTAATGCAGAATGGACCAAAGACCCAGCCACATCAACGAAGTATCCATACTTACCTTGACCGGAGGAGCTCTATTATGTGGTTTGTTTTGTTAGCGTGTGTATTATTACACCATTGGATCTGGAAACTGATCATCATCGTCGTTTTCATGCCGCAAACAGTAGTATATTGCCTGAAGTAATTTTTCCTTCGTGTTCTGTTTTTTTGTTTGGGACTTTTGCTATTGTTGAAAGTACGTCAGGTGCGACTTTCTTTTGATTTTGATTGTTTATTTACTGTGGTGTTTAGTTGTAATTTTATTTGTCGTTTGAGGGCTGTATGTGTTGTGCCTCTATTTTGAGCATGCGTGTGATGTGAATGTTTTGTATATGTTTTTCATTTAAAGGTTTGTTTTCCTACAGTCGAGAGTTTATTGAAGGATCCAAGCCCATAATTGAAATCTAATACGAGCAGTTAGTAAGTGGAGTAAATGTAGGATTGCGTTCATATGGCTTACATCAATCGTTTAACTGTGAGCTATTTTTGGGATTATGTGTAGAAATTCAATTAATTGATTTGAAACATGCTAAATGATTAGTTTTTATAAATAAAGTTGCCTTAATCACATACATCACCATTATTCTTCAATGTTTTTGACATCGTAATATATTAATATATTGAAAAAAACACTAAATTGATTTTGGTTTTATGTTAATAAAGATTGGTTTTTGGTCAGAATAACATATAATAAGGTTTACTTACTATGATGTTTTATATCAAAACTAAGTAAAACCTCTAATATATTTAAATGTTTCAAAACAATAAAAATTAGTAGACAAAACTAAAAAAAATTGACGATTTATATGAATTAGGTTTACGAGACAGAGATATAAGGTAATTGAAAAATTATAAGGATTGGTTTTAACGTGGTATCCGCGGGTCTCCGCCTGGACTCCGATAGCACTATACTCATGCCCACTCACTTTGCTTCTCTCTTCTTGAAGCGTTGAGAATTATGCTTCCTCAGTCACAATGATCCTTCCAATGACCTGCTGATCCTTCCAATGAAACGATCAGTGATTCTTCAGATCTGCTGCCAGTTTGCTAGGTAATTGCTCTGCTACCGCTACATTTTTCGGTCCGGTAGCCTACGGAGCGGGGTTTTCAGCCATATTTAAGCCCGGCAATCTCTCGTTCGCCTGACCACGTATCATTTCGCTTCTCTTATTGGTGATCGCATCGTCTTTGAACTTCTTTGGAAGGAGTTCTCTTCTTGCGACTTCCCACAAGACGTTCTTGCTGGAAATTCGGTTTGCTCTGATTTTTGCTATATTTCGTTTAATCGTTATTGTTTTTTTTTTGCTTCAGGTTTGGGTTTCGCGTTCTTGGACCACAGCCGAGGCAACCGCCAGCATTCGCCTCGCACCTCGCTCTCATAAGAACACCGTACTGCTCCGACATTATTTCCTCCTCTTAACTTTCCGAGGTTTCATTAGGCTTCAATAGTATGCTGAACCTAGCACCTTTACCCTTCCTAGTGCAGACGGTAAAAAAAAAATATTTTTACCAGATCCCCGAGTTAAAAACTGCTAGCTTTTTTGCCGAGGTATTCAAGGGGTCTCTTCTAGCCTAACAGGTCACAACTCTGTAGACCATGGCTCGCTAGACTCCCAAACTTGTCAAAGTAAAGTGTTGGATCGATAACCCCGCAGGTGAACCTCACATCAGTCAGCAACCTAGACCCGTCACCAAGCTTAGCATAAAAAATGACTAAATGTACAATTGTAGATTATGTTAATATGAACTGAGGTTCACAAAACTGTCAACTTATAGATTCAAAGTTCAGTCAATAAAAAGGCGAATAAAAGCAATAAGCACCAAGATCCGTTGAACATACGACACACAAACACTTGGACATACGACACACGACCATACAAACAGTCAAACCAATCTTGTACAAAGTTAAAAGAAGGTCAGAAAACTACATAAATGAAAAAAATGTTGACACTACTGAACGATTCGAACGTTAACTATACTGAAAGAAAAATCTTGGTAAAATCAACAAACTATAAGAAAATTGTTGATTACTTTTATGTACCATGACGCGTGGTTGATAAACAACGTCCGTGGTGCAAAAAAAGTAAGCAACCACAAACAATGGTATTCCATCAATATACATAGTACGAAATAGTAAATGACTATAGTCTGTGTGTGGAATCATGTTTGTTGAATTTAACAATTTTAGAGTGGTTCGATTACTATGAAAATGGTTGATAATTCAATATTTTGTAGTGTTAAATGAATTGATGCTTATTTTCCTGTAGATCAACTATTTATCGTAATTACACTGAAAAAAATCCACATGGCGCCCAGAGCCATGTAACATAGCGCATTATTTATGGCGCCATACGCTATGTACATAGTACTCTGAGCTATGCAATATGGCTCGCAGCGCCATAATGTCAGAATCTACATAGCGCGTGGTCCTACATAGGACCACGCTATGCAGTATGGCTCCCAGCGCCATAATTACATGGCACAGAAATTATGGCCCCTCACGCTATGTTACATAGTGCCATGAGCCATGTAATATGGCTCATGGCACTCTAATTATAACTCGCAGGCATGCTGTGTGAGGGAAGGTATAAATGTCAGCAAGTGACATTAGAGCTTGGGTCTACATAATTGACTCATTTTGAACTGAAGTACTGGCTGCGATATTTTCGATACTTCGACCGGTGAATTCTCACACTGGAACAGGAACATTCAATAGTGAGTATGTTGACTCGAATTTATCGAATTTGGTAGAATTTATATTTGGTGGAATTTATGTTTGGTGCACTAAAAAAACACATAGCGCCAGACGCCATAGTTTATAGATTTATGGCACCATGTACATAGTCGATTTCAGTCGATTTGTGATAAAATATAGCGCCACACGCCATAGTACATAGGAGCAGATGCTATGCTTATAGCCTCCCACGCCATGTACTATAGTCCTCCACGCCATGTACCATAGTCCTCCACGCCATGTACCATAGTCCTCGACGCCATGTACTATAGTCCTCCACGCCATATACTATAGTCCTCCACGCCATATACTATAGTCCTCTACGCCATATACTATAGTCCTCCACGCCATATACTATAGTCCTCCACGCCATATACTATAATCCTCAACGCCATGTACTATAGTCCTCCAACGCCATGTACTATAGTCCTCCACGCCATGTAATATAGTCCTCAAAGCCATATACATGGCGTGGAGGACTATAGTACATGGCGTGGAGGACTATAGTGTATGGCGTGGAGGGCTATAGGCATAGCGTCTGCTCCTATGTTCTTTTCGCCATGTATTATGGCGTGTGGCGCTATATTTTATCACTATCCCTAAATCGACTATGTACATGGCGCCAGAAGTCTATAAATTATGGCGCCTGGCGCCATGTGTTTTTTCAGTGTATGAATTCGAGGGTTGAACTGTGTTAATCCTCAAAGGTTTCCATATTTTTGTATCAGCAAAGTCAACTACTTTTGTATGGTCAAATGAACTATTTTAGCAGAGTAGAAAGAATCTTTTTCCGTAGTTCATTCGACAAATTTGAATGAATTGTTGCATTACTATCAATAATAGTTAAATCAACCAAGAGTTTTTCTTTCAGTGTATGTTAAATTAGTTCTGCAAAATAATATTCCAGAATCTTCGCTGTTTAAAGCGAGACGTCGCCCAACGCGAATTAGAGCGGGTCACCAGGGTCAACGGTGAATATGGTATAAAGAATTGTTCCAGTCACAGAACCTTGTGGCACTCCTGATATCGCAGACCCTATGAGAGAATTTTCTCAATTACTGTTAACATATTATTGCCTGTTGGCAAGAAAGCTTGCAACGAGTCTTCTCACCTCCTTCGGGAATCCAAACTTGATCAACTTAAACAGAAGTTTTTGGAGCTATACGGATTCGAAAGTCTCGATACATGAAACATTTAACTAAGCTTTTAACAAGTGGCTTAAGGGCGATACTGAGTCAGGTGAGATTTTATGATATGTGAAGTAAAAATATAATTAATGTATGAATGCCTTAAAAATTGTTTCAGGTTAGTATTATCTAACTGATTAAAAATCCAAAGCTATTTTCCAAATATGGTTTAGAACTTTTAAACTTCTGTTCACTATCAGCGCCTTAGTTGCGAACAAGTGATCACTTATTACTCACAATTGAAATCAAGAGCTCCACAACAAAAGACCCAAAGAAGTATCATAAGCATGAATTTATTCGTCGACTTCGTTCATGTCGCTTGGAATATAAGTTAACTGTCATGAGAAACTGACTATAGCGACAAAATACCAAAACCAATAACAACAGCATCAGAAGCAACAACATTTGTTACTCAGTCAGAATTTTTTACCAATGCTGATACTTACCAATACAATACCACCAGCCAGTCAAGAATTCAAATCACTTCATTTCATTCTTCCGTCCGACCATGTTTTCGGCAATCAATTTATCGAAGTTTTTGGTTTTGGACTAAATGAAGATCAAAACGACGATGAAGATCAACTGGTTTTCATTGCCATTGTAAGATTTCATTCGCCTAACGTGTTCTTGTTCTGAAGACCCACTCGAATAAAATCTTTTGATTTTCGGGTGTCTATTCGTAATTTTTTCTATCTGATATGCGCCTGGAAATGAGCACGGGGTAGAGAAAAGGATTAATTCACGTTTACACCGGCCGGCTAGACATCTATGTGGTATGCTCAACTCCAAAATGTCGAGAGTCTAAGAAATTTCGTTATTTGGTATTGACAGTCAGTTTAAAGTAAGTCATCTGATCAAAAATCATTGAACAGTTGTTTAGTTGAAATATTAATTCATTTCGGGCATTTACTATCTAGTTAACAAAATGCTTTTGTATTTTGATGTATCTGGAAGTCATTTTTTAAATTTTTGTTATTTGACATTGCCTTAGGCTATCATATGTTACTATAAAAAAAAAATTAAAAATGTATTATTTTGCTTACTTCTAGGAATCACAGTAATTTATGATCACAGTGATAGCATTACGTATAAAAAAGTTATGCACCAATAGTCGTGGCACCGAAGCCACGTATATCTTTCTAAAGCTAACATACATATGTTGAAAAAAAGCAAATAAGCAAATTATTTGCTTATTTGCTTTTCTATCTAAAAGCGTCGTGGCTCCAGTTATTGAATTCAAAGCAGCCTTTTCAAAGGTTCACATAAACGTGTTTTTATTCTCCTTCAAAATGTTGGCTTGTCATTTCTTTACACGCTTCCAAAGTTCCCCCCGCTCATTTCAAAATCTAGCAAATCTGCTCTTGTTTTTCGTTGATCGTCATTCGATGACATTATGCTTGGTAGATATGTGCATACATAAGCTATTTTCACTTCTCAAATTAAGAGCCACAACACTTTGGTCTACCGCCAACAGCCCGTTTGTCTGTTCGTGACTTACTGCTTACTTTCTCTCACTCAACAAACAATACACAATAAACGCCAAAACAGGATGTTGTTCATTTGAATCGAAACGAATCCCTAAAAGTCAGACGAAATCTAAATCGTTTTCGCCCTGCTACTTACTAGTCCATCCTTCTAAAACCATAGTCGGGTAACAAATCGATTTTCAGATATTCAATTTTGAATTTTCAACGGGTTATAAACAACAGAAAATGCTGTACGTCGTATGAAAATGTTAAAATTGATAATTTGCTGATAAGTTATTATCCGTTTGTTCGCTGGCGGACGATTCAACAACAACATCAACCACCAGACGCCATAGACAGACCTGGCTAGCGCAGTGCAGTAACTGGATTCCGACGGCTTGCAAAGGAGTTGCCGGTAATGCAGGACTCGATACTCTGGTTGGTGTGACGAATTCGTCGAATGGTAAAGAGAATGAAAGAAAGGTTACGGTCTTTTTCATTTTTGTATTATTTTATGGACGTCGAGAAGATACTATTAATTGATGTCGAATGATGATTGTAGTGATGATGCAAATGATAATTAATTTCAGTAGTCTCGGTACTAAAATCTGCTGAATGGTGAACGATTCGTCAAAGGCGGGATGCAATGGTTATAAATTTTCATGATAAATCATCGGTTTGGATTTTCTGGTTGCATTAACTTGCTAAGGTTTTCGTATGCAATTTTTTTTGTTGGTATGTTGAATAATTGTTGAATACATGAAGCACCAGTATAGGCCCCTCAAACTAATGTTTTGAGGAGGTTTAAGAAGGTGCAGGATGACTCGAAAAATGTTCATCACTTCTTGATTTAAAGATAGCGATTTGATGACCTCATAGTGATGGTATTATTTATTTTGCGTTATGAATATATCCTAGAGCAATCCTGGCTGATAGATTTTTCACCAAGCTTTTTTGAGAATTCTGAAATTTGATTTATTCATATCAATCGATAGTGTGATTTCAGAATGATAACTTGACCTTCGATATGTCAAGCGGTTTATGAAAATATAGACTGTGTTGTTCTTCACTGCTACAGTAGCCAATGTCTTCAATGCTTACTTGAGCAAAGTAAGACAGAAAGAAAGCAATGGTGCTCAATGCCACAATATCACATGCTTTAATAATGATAGCATGCTTCAACTTTGAATAATCTATTTATAAAACGAAAGCTGTTTTTTTTCATTTATTATTTTGGCAAACTCGTTCATCAACGCGATATATTTAAAGTAGTCTTTTTTCGACTGAACTTTCTAATAACGACTATAGTCTATTTTGAATCATTGTTGAACTTAAGGTGCATGTCAGGACCGCAAGAGCCCAAATCTGGAATATCATATAAAACTCTAGCGCATCAGAACCGCTAGAAACACTAATATTCAAAGAAAAAAAGAGGAATCAGTCATATTTTGTGTACAATGCCATGGACCACGCTGATCTCTAAAATGCATGCAATTTCATAATTTAGGAGAGTAAAACACTTGATATTTGAATTGATTATCGTATGCTTATCTTATAAAACTTTGAAATCAATATCTGTTTTAACATAAATAATGAAAATGCTCA
Organism: Nemotelus nigrinus; assembly: GCA_947369275.1. Classification (NCBI taxonomy): domain Eukaryota; kingdom Metazoa; phylum Arthropoda; class Insecta; order Diptera; family Stratiomyidae; genus Nemotelus; species Nemotelus nigrinus. The sequence goes on from OX376374.1 coordinate 96,634,985, forward strand.
GTGCTTGCAGCACTTTGCCAGCACTGGAACGAAAATTCCACCACAACTACTTCACGTCCAAATCGTCTAACACTGTAAATTTTGTTTTCATCCTATGAAACTTACTATCATCCGATTACTGAAGCGAAAGTTATTGAGATAAAAAATTGCTTGTGGTTGCCAGGAGAAAAATTTCTAGAATTTGGAAAATTTATATATTGATTACCTATTTTCATTTTCGATGTTTGCTATATGCATACACTCAGAAAAAAAAATATGTAAAATTGGGAAAAAAACTTAGTTATTTAATCTATTTTTCACTATGAATTGGAGCCATAGAGGTTCCGCTATGAATTTACTACTACATAGTAATACGTACTTTAGTTGTATTATCAACAATTTTCTCCATTGAATCAACATGGTAGGCTTGTAGTCTTAAAATCGCGTATAGGAAATCCAACAGCTAACTTGTATCATTATAACATGCCATCTTAAAGAACAATGTAGCTGAATAGTGAAAATATTCACAATAACATCATAAATGTACAATGTAGATTCTTGAAACAACAAAGGCACTCTCAAAATTACTCAGGAATTAGTTAAATTCAAAACCCATGTTTTATTTGTACAACGTTCCTACACTTCGGCTACATTGTCACTCATTAAATAATCATGCTAATTAAAATAAAAATGATTAAGGTAGGATGCATTTACCACTTTGTTTCATATTCATACTTAAAGCTAATTACAAAAAAAATTGTTCACATTCGTTTCGCTTGATAAGTATCAGGTCCTTAAGCTATGGAAAGCAATAAATAATAGTATTTTTTTAAGTTGATTCAGGATTAATTCAGGATAAATTAATGTTAATTTTTAGAGTTTACATAGAAAGAATGCTTTTCAAAACTAGTGTAATACCAACATAAACCTATTATTCATTATAATAATACATTTTCGAAATGCATTTCATAGATTTTTATGCGTATTTCTAATGATTTTCATGTCTTTCACTATCACTACACTTTCCGTAACTATTTGAGGATCAATTTGATCACACATTACCACCACTTATTATTTGATAATAATAATTAATAAACGATTTATGACGTACCGGTAATAACCAATTTAAATGAATAAAATCGAAGTGAACCTGTAAAAAACAAAACCGAACTATTTATCACTCCGAATGATTTGCTTCCACTGCATGCACCAGATCTTTTATGCGCATTTGATGAATCTCGGAATGAATGCTGAAGGGATCTCGTAAGCGATCAAACACAAGATAAGAAATTACAGCGCATCTTGTTAAAGCAACAAATCGATTAGTTGGTTTGTATATGTAATGCCGGATTTATACATAGGGACGAGCGTCTCGTGGACAAGACTCAACAAGACATTGGACGAGACTCAGCAAGACATAGGGTGAATTGTTTATTTAGGATATTGCACCATGCAACACGAACCATGCACCATGCACCTTTCATAGGGTGAATTATTTACTTAGGATATTGCACCATGCATCTTTCGACAGTTGTGAGCTGTTTTGTTCAGTTCAGTGAACGATGGCTGAGGTACAGGTTGTGGCTATTGCAACTGCCTGGTGTGCGTTGAGTGATTTCAATCTGGGACACGCAAAGACATGTTTGAAGTCCCAGCGAAAAATTCGAAAATGTGAATGAGCACATGCTACCCTCTCGAATCCCTTTGACTCGATGCATAAAACCGACTTCGCTTCCAGCGGCTTCGAGCTATGACGAGACGGTCATAAACACTCAGGCACAGCAATAAAAGGATCATTATCCCTTCATAAAACAAACAAGAGCCGACGAGCAAACCATTTACACACGCGTGCTTGCCATGAAAAAACAGCCGAGAATAGACAAGGAGACCATTTACACACAGACCTTGTCTACATTTGCCATTCCTCGGCGAGAATGTAAACCCGGCATAATGCTGCATTTATACATAGGGACGAGCGTCTCGTGAGGGCACTCGGCAAAAAATTGGACAAGACTCAGCAAGACATAGGGTGAATTGTTTACTTAGGATATTGCACCATGCACCTTTCGACAGTTGTGAGGTGTTTTGTTCAGTTCAGTGAACGTTTCATGAAAAAAACAGCCGAGAATAGACAAGGAGATCATTTACACACTCACCTTGTCAACATTTGCCATTCCTCGGCGAGAATGTAAACCCGGCATAACTCAAATATCCGCATAAGAACATGTTATATTTACTACATTCGTGTTGAATTTACATTAGTCGTTTTAATTCTGAAAAATGTTTGTATTTATGAAAGAAACTTCAACGAATATACAAAGAGACTGAACGCTTATTATAAGCCATGGATGTTAATTGTTAATGATTGATGATTATGAGCATTGTTTTAACATTGGTAATTCTTGATTTTACTATGGGTCTTTTTTCTGAGTGTACTTAATGTAAGCATCTACTGATACGAAATTAACAAAAACGCCTCGTACTGACAGCCCGTTCTTAGCACCAAAGCCAAAAATATATCACATCTGCTTGAAAGTTACGCTATATCCCTGCCAAAAGATGCGGTGGAAAAATAACAAATATGTCTGGTGCTTTAATTTTAATAAGTTTTTTTTTTCGAGATACCGCTACAGCCAGATCGTTCCGTGCATATACAATTATATTGGGTATTTTGTGCATCGTACGTGTAAAGTAATGGGTTTACTTAATTGTGATTTTCATAATTTTAGTTTGTTTTTAAATCGCTCCAAGAATGTGAAGCTAGCTCTAAGCGAAAGTGATCTATTGCTGTTGAGTAAAAAATGGTTTCTAGTAGGAATACTATCCATCACTATGTAGCAAAAGCAAACAAACACCAAAATATGAAAATTTACCGAAGTAGAGGAAGAAATTTGGCAACTTCTGCAAAATCAGACAAGAAAATTATTAGAAGAAAAGAAAAACGACCCTCAAAACATGTTCAATGGTGTAATTTCAAACTTGATACTAGCAAAACTGCGATTTGAATGAAGCAAGTGGGCTATAGCATAAAAGCCTACATTGCGGAGCAGGAGTTTTATCTAACTGAAAAAAATAATCATTCCTTGAAATTCGGTCTGAAGCACATAAATAAATCGGTTGAATTTTAGATAAGAATTGTCTCCACGAATGAGGTTGCATATTCTTCAGATAGAATTCATGAATGCATATTTAATTTTTTGGATCCAAACGTAAAAATAAAAAGAGCAAATAGAAAATGAAACAATAAATTCAACGTAGCACCTGCGTCGTCAAAAAATAAAAGTGTGCAACTGTGTTTCCTACAACGCAGCTGTGTTTCCTGAAGTAGATATGGGGAAAAATATGTAGTAAATTAGGGCCTTATGTAGTAAAATATCAGTTTCAGTTTAATAATCAGTTTCCTTGAAATTAAAACCGTCATATACTGGTAAAATCTGCTTTCTAGCCCAAAAATAACAAAACTATCAGAAGATAAAAAAAATTCTACGATTTCAATAACAAATGAATTTTTCAGTTCTATAGCAAATAACAGTAAATAAATCATTGTTTTTCAAATGCATATGTACATACATAAATTTCTTACTTCTCTACATAAGAACCTTCAAACAATTTAAACTTGCTGAAAAAATGAATCAAGTCATTTGAAGGTTCATATATTTTTTCATCGCTTAATAGTTCTCTGGCGAACAAAACCGAGCGATGATTAGCCGTCGTAGTCAAATATGTGAGAAAACTGGGCGCCTGATAGAAAAAATATTTTTTAGCGACACTTCATGCAGGTTATGCAAACAGACTAACGTTTTAAAGTAAGCGTTGTCGCCTTGTGTTTGACATAGCCATGACGCCCGATAGCGTTCTGTGTGCCCAGCACTTAAGGCAATCCGCACACGGGTCGTTGAGCTAACGTCGTAGATGCGATATTTCTACGCTTGGTCGTCACAACCTATGTAAATCAATGGGTGACCGCTAACGGAGCGTTAGCCTATCGTGAAGAGCGAGAAGCGTAGTCGGTTCACGTTGAGTGCGTCTCAAGCGTTGTGCATTGCAGGCCTCAAGTCGAATGTCTAGTCGTTTTTGCAAGCGCGATGGATGACGGCGACGTACAATTCGTGGGGGAGGTGGAAAAATGCCCCGAATTGTATGATTTTACGACGCATACTGACGTTTTCTTCGCGACCCGTGTGCGGACATGATACGAGGATGACGGCACTCGTTTTCTCGCGAGCTTCACAAGTGTCAAACGCATATCTAACGTATCGCATGGCTAACGACCCGTGTGCGGAGTGCCTAAATCTTCTTCAATATTACATTCTCGATACAATATGTAGTAGATTGAACAATTTGAGTAGTGAAGTAGCAAAAACGGCAAAGGCCGAAAAAATGTAGTAAATTTGCTACAAATGTAGTAAGGTGACAACACTGATCTCTATCTATTAGTTCGAATGAATAGTGTCATGATCTTCTGGTTATCTATGCAGGCATGGAGGCCATGCGAGGGTTGGCAAAAGTTCTTATAGAAACCTGTGCTCGGAGTCAGATTGGTACTAAGCAGGTGTACGCCGCAAATGAGCCTACACCAGGAACCAAATCGTGAGCGTTTTGAGGGTCGTTTTTCTTTTCTTCTAATAATTTTCTTGTCTGATTTTGCAGAAGTTGCCAAATTTCTTCCTCTACTTCGGTAAATTTTCATATTTTGGTGTTTGTTTGCTTTTGCTACATAGTGATGGATAGTATTCCTACTAGAAACCATTTTTTACTGAACAGCAATAGATCACTTTCGCTTAGAGCTAGCTTCACATTCTTGGAGCGATTTAAAAACAAACTAAAATTATGAAAATCACAATTAAGTAAACCCATTACTTTACACGTACGATGCACAAAATACCTGCAAGAGTTTTACTTGGGAGCCTTTTTTAAAAGTTTTGTTATTTGATATTGTCTTTGCATATTATATATTACTATAAGAAAATGAAAATTAACTTAATGTATGAAAAAGCATTGCACAAATAATTGTAGCACCGTCTGTATGTTTGTTAAAAATGATGCATATTTTTTCTTTTCACACACATTTGTTTAAATTTGTTGTTTCATTTCTTTAAATATCTCTGTTCTGCGTGTATACGCTTTATTGTGTATTCCCATGTATTTCTATATTAAAATATCACACTCTCCGCACTATTTAGCATGTACGCTTTGGCGTAGCATCAAACAACGTTTGCAGCTGCCTTTCAATTATTGTTGTTTTTATGTCTTTATCATTTTTAGACCTAATTATGTGACAATTTGTCATGAAATTGCCGAAAATTTCATTTTTTCTTTGGAAATCTGTATTTACTTTTATTTTTGAAAAATTATGTCTAAATTTTTTATGTTTTGCTTGGGTAAAGAGAACACATCGCAATAAAAGTATTTTGTATTAAATCTATCCATACATCAGCCGCTAGATGTAAATGTAGCAATATATTTGATTAATTTTAAAATAATTTTATTTCAATTGCAACAAGAAAATTTGATTATGACTTAAAGGGTTTCGTTTATCAAGTTTTGTTTCCTTTTTGTTTCAGATTTTAGCAGCCGGAAATTTCGAGCTGCAAATGTTAGAAATATCAAACACGAATAGTCATCTGTTATCTGGCTACTGTTGTGGTGTTCCTTTAGAAATAAGAAGTACAAAAACTACAGGTAAATAATGTTTTCACTATGAACTAATGATTTATTGGTACTGGCTGCTATGCAGAGACATTATATATGCAAATAATTTAAAGTAGCTTATGATGCCACTTGATATCTTTAATTTGAAAACATTTGATGGTAATATTATTTTTTTATAACTTATTACTGTTGACATTTATTAATTACTGTTATATTTCGAAATTTAGTTTGAATATCTGTCGATCGGAGTAGCAAATTTTATGCTGATAAATTCAAGTCTTAACTGAAAAGGCAAATAATAGCTGAAGGAAATCAAAATTCTAAAGACACTCCGATACTTATATAGAAGACCACAGCTGAAAAACTTAACTTAATGTGGTGGCGAAAATTATTTAAACTCAAAATTAATATCTGTATTTTCACCAAAGATAATAGAATCAATGAATTGTTGATTTAATGCCTAATATAATACAAAGAAAAATAGCGATGTGGGTAGAGTACCAAGCTGCACAGATTGAATGATCAGGGAAGTTAGAAGAACATTTTAACAGAAAAATTGATTAATTAAGATACGACTAATAAATACATAGGGATCAAAGTTTAGTCAGTCATTCAGAATAGTATAGTTGAGATATACACAGTTATACTTAGGTAATAGAATGCACATAATTTATTCAATGGAATTTCAAAATTTGTAGATATTTGTTTACATAACGCAGAGCAGCACATTTCTTAAACAATCATTTTTTTCGACACAAAACAAACAAATAATTAATGCATTGGGCTTTGTTGCCACAACAAGTTTTCTATTGAACAATTTAATGTAAGGCAATGCTTTTTTTCTGAAAACAGCTATTGGTTTTAATTATGGCTATGAAATGAAGTCACGACTTTTAACAAGTTTCAGCACGTCCAATGCCTCAACAGCACACACTTTCTGTTTGACCTTGCTAAGAACATGAGTCTTGCCACATCATCAGATATGTTTCCTTTATTTTTTTTTTATTTATTTATTTGCCAAACAACATGATACATGATACAATATATATATATATATATATATATATATATATATATATATATATATATATATATATATATATATATATATATATATATATATATATATATATATATATATATATATATGTATATATATATATATATATTACAATAGAATATGCAAGTATTACAAAACAGAATATGCAAGTATTTCAAGTTAAAGTTTATTTGCATTTAGGCGAATAAGGATGGGAAATAAGTAGGATAAGAAGTTAATAGGACCTTTATCAAGTTATTTTTGAAAATATATTTGGTTATAACTGAAGAGTAGTGATGACTTACAGTATTAAATGTTCTACAGCACCTATTGATGGGTTCATTATACCCATAAACTGTAAGGTGCTGGTATTCCTTAAGGAGGGTTGTATGCCTTGTCCATCTTATTTGATTGTAGAAAGTAATTCGGTTAGAGAGAGCTGCTATACTAACTGTTCCGTTAATGATATCAAAGGCTAGGCATGCGCTAATTATGGTTCTTCTTGATGAAAAAGTCATTAGGTTTAAAAGACCAAGTCTGTATTCGTAAGAGGGAAGATTACTAAAGTCGTTTGGATTATAGAGGTGCCTCAAGGCGAAAAGCAAAAATAGTTTTTGAACCGATTCGAGCCTGTCGCTGTGTAGTTGAAAAGCTGGGCACCAGACTATACAGGCGTATTCCAGTAGAGGCCGCACTAGTGATGTATATAGAGACTTGGTAACCCAAATGTTTTTGATCTCTTTAGCGCGCCTCTTAATGAAACCTAATTGTTTGCTCGCTTTCGACAAAACTTTGTCGATCTGCAAGTTAAAGCGCAATTTGGTATCTAGGCTTACACCTAGGTCTAAGATATGTTCTACCCTAACAAGTTCGTTGCTATTAAGATAGTATGAATTGGCTATTACATTATTTTTTCTGTAGACACTTATCACTCGACACTTGTCGACGTTGAGATTTAGTTTGTTCAGGAGGCACCACTGTTCGAGAGATACCAGTTTTTATTAGAGAAAATCAATGTCGGACTGCGTTTTGATAGTGTGGTACAATTTCAAGTCATCAGCGTAGAAGAGGTGTGGGGTATCAAATAAAATCCTAGATAGATCCGGAGCATGGAGGACTATAGTACATGGCGTGGAGGGCTATAAGCATAGCGTCTGCTCCTATGTACTTTTCTCGCCATGTACTATGGCGTGTGGCGCTATATTTTATCACAATCCCGAAATCGACTGTGTACATGGCGCCAGAAGTCTATAAACTATGGCGCTATGTGTTTTTTCAGTGAAATTTCTGAACAGAAAAAATGCTACCCATCCACACGATATTACCACTTGTTGATTTTGAAGTGGTGATGGTTGCAGATGCTCTTCATCTAATTGGAGTTTGTCCTGCTCCTCAGGTAGTTTTAAAAAAACCGGTGATTTAATTGCAGGATAAGTTCAAGGAGTAACATAAATAGGTACAATGCTTGTATGGCTACACGAAATTCAGATTTCCTAATGTTTCAAGTCCAAATCTAGTGTAACCACATAATCTTTTTCTGAGGGCTGCCTTACAGACACTAACAATTTTTAGTACGAGCCAGATATTTACAAATTAAGTTTATCAACAAGTGTATACAGTCTGTATATATAAATCAGGTGCCTAAACTTAAAAAGCTCACACAATTAAGTTTAATCCAAATCTCGATTTGAAACTTACTGTATCCATAGTCAAAGAAAGCTAGCTGCGTTTGCTTTGCAATAACCTCTCAATATATTTCTGTGGAACTAGCTGCATCGCTTCGAATAATTTTTCTCAAATATGGTTTCATTGACAATTAGTTTTCTTAAGATTTATTATGCCATAAAATTTTAATTGTTTTAACTACAGTCCTCATATGAGATAACATCATTCATAATCTTAGCAAATATTCTGCAATCTCGTCTATTTTTTATAATTTTTATCTCTCCTCTGTTTCGTTTTCATAGGCTGTCCGCCATGTACAACTGCATTTAGGCTGTGTTTGAAAGAATATCAAAGTTCGATGCCAGTGGAACAAGGCATTTTGACGGGCTGTTCATTTGGCAATGCCAGCACTGATATATTGGGTGGATCCAGTTTTGTTCTGAGCGATCCGGAAATAGGGTCGATAGTGCTACCATTTACGTTTCGATGGACGGTGAGTAAAAATCTAACTAAAATTAAAACCTTGCAAAAATTTCGTACAATTGAATCTAGAATATGTTTGATTCTGAAATCATCCAAATTTATCTGTTAAATTTTCTTGTTCTGATTTTTCGACAACAATAGAAAATACTTTCGCAAATAAAATATACGAAAAGCCTCGCAATGTATCCTATAGTATGTTCAACAGTTTTTCATTACTTATTTTTACATCAATAATCCAAACGTCCTCAAATAAAAAATTTCAGTTCTCAGAGCCCTAGTTTTCAATGGCACGAGCTATTTCTGATAAGCCGTCAAGCTCTAAGCAAAAAACATAGCACAGATAAAATATATCTTGCTTCTGAAATGCGTGGGTGGTATTCACTTGATACCATCCTCCGTTTCCTAATATTGACAAACAACGTTATTGTCGATGTATGTCATTGACAAAATTACATGCCCAACGGGAATCAGAGTAATGCATGCAAGCAAAATTCATAATTCAAGCATTACTAGCAATGCAGAGCTAATGATTGAATGCTGTCTTCCAGAAAGTTGATATGGATGCACATTACTTGCAAAAATAATGGTAGTACTGCTTTCTAGCAGAAAAGAATACAACATACATAGTCGGCGATGGGTAGTATGTTCTATTTAAAGCAGTAAGATGAAACTTTCAGAGCATTTCAAATTGTGAAACAGGTAAGCCAAATGTCTAGAGTGCTGTACATTACGAATTTAAATCTTAAACATAGCCAGCAAGCAAGAAATTAATGAAAGTTATTGTGCAAGATTCAAGATTGCCCAAAATTTCTTTTTACGTATATAAACTTAAAAAATACTGGATCGTGGTTAGCAGGATCCTAATATGCAGGATCGCCATATAATGTAATTTAAATTTGGAATCTAGGAAATATTTATTTTTCCTCTTCTTCTGCTTGGCGAACTAGCCACCGCTTTCGAGAAGAATAATTGGAAGATTGGGAATAATTTTAGGACTTTGACGGATCCTTTTAATCTACCTGGAAACTTGCACCACTTTGTAGTGAAAGGATTAATAATTATATTTTTTTGCTAGGAAAGATCAAATGAAAACTAACGCTTGCCTAGATTCTCAAAAACTTGACTGTCACCTCTTCGAGTATGCCATATGCGTCAAGATTGATTTTTATCGAATACTCTTGTTCTTACATACTAACATTTTCACATCAACTTTTGAATGAATCCATTCGGTATTTGAAAATATTTGTAATATTTCCTAGCTACCGTATTCGTCACTATGTCGCAGCTACTACTATTTGCCGCACCGTATCACTGACGTATCTTAGTTTTGACATTTGTGTCGTGTAGTGTGATAATACAGTGACAGTGACAATTTGGTATTGATACCAAATATAACAAATTTTAATTCCTAATTGTTAACACTATTTTAAGTATTAGCTCTTCTGCTCAGGAACTCCTTTTTGATGTGGCTAAAAATCTGAAAGCAGTTTTTATATCTCAAGAATAATCTTCCTGCAAGAAACTTTCCTTCAGTAAGCTACATGTGAACAATTAAATGTTTGTTTTTTTTTAAATCTCATAGTGCTAGAATGCAACCATTAAATATTTGGATACTTGCAATGTACTACACCGTCAAACTACACATACTTTTTAATGATTTTTCTCCACGTATGCCGGAAAAGTTTAAATTTGTATAAATGATGCTTTCCGTCTGCTTATAAAAAGTTTTCTGTTTTCTTTCTGGTAGGAGAATATCCTTCAATATACATATTAACCTATTAAAATAAAAAAGACCAAAAATATGGAACAAGTGGTAGCCTGATTGTCAAATTTATGAAGACAATTTCTTACCTTCGATTAGTTTGGTTGTTTTAATGAGTGCATGATTACAGCTTTTCGAAGTTTTGCTGACGTTTCGCTAAGACAACGATTCGGATCTTTGAAATCACTTCTCAAACATGAAAACACATGTGACGCACCCGCTGCCAAAAAGGGTTAACCCTCATTTCAATTTTTTTCAGGACGTCAGAAAGACATTCGTATTTTTTAATATTTTAACTTGTCAGCCCGAAATATCGCAAGCTCCTAGATGACCTTTACGTACGTCATGTACGAAAGTGTGGAACCATTTCATCAATTGCCTTTTTATTAATGAGCGTTTCCGTAGCTCGGGGAGTAACCCCAGAGGTAACTGACGTCCAAAAGGGAATAACCCATAGTACGCGTTTGGCAGTAGTGCAGCAGTACTTTATATTCATTGTAAATAAGGAACCGTAAATATATAAGAGATTCATCAACGTGTCGGAAAACTACATCAACTAGACAGCCTGCTCAGGAGTTTAGCAATTGTACGGCAGCATGTATAATCATTGAGAAATAGAAAATATATAAACTCATCAGAAAACGTATCAACACATGGAAAAGTTTTTACAACTGTATGCGAAAGTGCTGAACGCACGTTTGCTGGGAATATGCATGTATACAGTCTGTATATATAAATCAGGTGCCTAAACTTAAAAAGCTCACACAATTAAGTTTAATCCAAATCTCGATTTGAAACTTACTGTATCCATAGTCAAAGAAAGCTAGCTGCGTTTGCTTTGCAATAACCTCTCAATATATTTCTGTGGAACTAGCTGCATCGCTTCGAATAATTTTTCTCAAATAAGGTTTCATTGACAATTAGTTTTCTTAAGATTTATTATGCCATAAAATTTTAATTGTTTTAACTACAGTCCTCATATGAGATAACACCATTCATAATCTTAGCAAATATTCTGCACGTACAAAGAACCATACATATAACTTTTTTTTTTAAATCTCGTCTATCTTTTATAATTTTTTTTTGTGTTTTTGTTTATTCAATGTATAAATATAATTGCAAATAATATTTTGATTATTCACAAACATAAGTATTAGTATTCACTTTAAAGAGATTACCTAAAAAAACAATAAATTTTTTGTCATTCTACAATCGTTTGAAATATCAAACACGCGTTTCCCTTTCACCGTCTCGTACGTCTTTCCTCTACGACGCTGTTCACGGCGCTTCTCTTTCGCTCTCATATCTCGGCCAATTTTTGCGCTAGTACGATAGAACTTGAATTAAAAATGCAAATACCCGAAAATGGCACTTAAAATTGGAACACCGCTTACATGACAACTGGATTGTTTACACTCGACTAGCGACACAGACACTACTATAGTCAAACCCGCACTCACAACAAATAGTCATCAGCTAATAACACTAGATAGTGACTCAGGCCTTTTTTTATGTCAGAACTTAGAAAAAGTAACGGCGCTTATCGAATTTCCATAAGACTCAATGAGGGACTACCCCCTTTTGGGTGCCGGCTAGTACTGCGGTTACCCCCATCGTCAGCTTCGATAATTAATTAAAAAAAATATTTTTAACTTTCGCCAAACGCTCCTTGAAGTAGTTTTTATTGGAGAATGTGAATATGTTAAAAACTCGATTTCGAAAATATGAGGATTACCCCCTTTTGGCCGAGGGTGCTTCATGTGTTCTCAAAAAACTGAAAGCTCGACATATGTTGCTGACGCTTCGCGTTACTTGGTAATGGCAAAATCCACCGCTTTTAAAGTTTCGTATTCAGAATCAACGAAATCAGCAAATATGTTCAATGGCTCCTTTTTGCATTGTGGAGTTGATGATGGAAACTATTATAAAAGTAACCACTCACTAATTTTCCTATTGGGTGTCACACCTCAGAATTTGAGTTGACTTAGCTCTAACTGGATTCGAATTAGAGGTAAAATAGCATACAGCTGCACGCTCACTTACCCGTATCTGTCGTGAGTGTGAGTGAAATCGCAACCAACTTCAGCCTACTGATCCGATAATTTTATTACATTACATTTTTCATTCATTTTCTCACTTCTTCTCCGCAATTCCGGAAAAAAATTTCTTTACCTTCTCCAAGAATTCCGAAATATTTGTCTATAACAATTAATGCGCCATATACTTCAAATTTCATTTCAAACTCAATCCGACACTTTCGAACGCCAACAACCACGATTCTAACGAAATCCAATTCGGAGTTTTGAACCAGACTGTTGTTTTTTTGCTCTCATCAAATAATCGAAATAAATTTGAAAGTAATATCTTCAACACTTCAAAAACTAGCCACAGATCAAATGACCCTATCACCAGAATAGATCAGCAGCTTCTTTATATAAGAAAATCAAAACCTTTCAAATTCAACGACTTCTCGTCTCATCCATCGAACCATGAGGCCATTTAGTCTCTCTCATGTATCTACGCCATAGTCCTCATCCCAAAAATATTTTGGTTGCACGGGAATTCGAAAAGTAGTCACGAAACAAGCCAAGCCATATCAGGTAACAAACCGAAAACTTGCTATCCAATTAGTCAGTCTTGAGCTAAGAGAATTCAGATTCGAACGGAGATTAGACTGCAAGTACAGGGGGCTCAGGCACGGTTCGATGTATGGAAGGTTAGTCGACATAAATCTATCGTGACGAACAATAAAAATGTCCGGATTGTAAATCAGATGCATCACGGGGAAAAGATCCGCTCGAAAGCTAATCATGCTGATCGGATTATTGATCGGCAGATCTGATTAAGGTGCCTTGGGATCCTCTTTGGTGCCGGCAGATCTAGTGAACAAGGAGGTGATTTTAGGACAAGCGAAGAGTTGGCGATTTAGGCAGAGATGGTTGATTATACTAGAGGTAGACTTGATAATACTGGACACATATTAAAATGGAATCTCATTCGCAAATCTTATTGAGCTTTTAACATTGTGTGCCAAGCAAAGAAAACTTTAAAGCTGAAAGCTCATTGGAGATTCGCGAAAGAATTTTCAATCTTAGCCTGTCTCTAGTATAAGAGTATGTTTGCTTCTGATCAGACTAATTGGGAATCCCAAGGTATCGGGAATTGTACACGCACCTGAACTCTACATGACTCTAAGGCAGATATAGCAGATTATCAAAGTGGTTCAGATAAAAAAGAGCTCCAAAGATCGAAACTCACATTGATTTAAAATAAATACGGAAGTAACTCTACTTCCATTAGCATCCAAACAAAAGTACTCATCTTATCGTATCCGTAACTCCATATCCATAACGATGTCATATCGATGTCAATATTTTCTCGAAAAGAAATCTTCAGTTCTCCAGCATCACTTCCACAGAAACACGATCCGATCATGCCCATTGCATCTGATGATGTTGATTACACCTAAAGAGGCAAAATATTAGGCCATTGTACTTTTCATCACTTAGTTATGGCCCATTCAATGTTCGTTCATTGTCCGATCGAATCACACAGTCATATGAAAAATTGTCTTGTCAAAGTCATGACTACGCGATTTCGTAGACCGCTCTGGCTAGTGATGTCGACCTTTTGGCTTTTGGCAGTGGGACTGGCAGGCAAGCAGCTAGAGGAACAGCTGAAGTGGATAATATGGTGCCCCTCTATTCTACTTGACCACGGCTGAAGATTCTACAGTGCTACATGTACAGGGTATAAAATAAGTGCCATAATAGAATAACTCAGCTCTTGGTATTGGATGCGTCGCCCGAAAATCCCAGAAGATCTGGAAACATTTGCCAAATGCCAGTAGTAGTAGTAGTAGCCAAAGTCACCGTAACAAAAGTGCACACGTCGAAGATACATATATTTCAAAGACAGCGCATTCAAATCGCAGGGACTTCTAGTTCGTGTCGTTACTTGGCTTCGTAATGTTTAGAAGACTCTAGCTCGCCACAATCTAAAAGTTTTGAAACGGAAAAATTTATCGTTTGCTCCGATCACGATTCAACAGACGGCTCGAATAGAACACGAGTCAAACGATCTGAGAAGTTTTTGGATCAATTTCTCCAACAATCTTTTGTTCATCTCGATATTTTAATGGCTCGAGTACGATTTCATAGATTTGAAGAAAAAAATGTTCCAGGAAATTTCCCGATTTCTGTCATGACTGAGCACCATCGTTCTTTCAAAGTGTTTATCCGAAAAGTTTATCCGAAAAGTTAATATCGTGAATTTCTAACAAAATTCCCGCGAAATGCTAAATGTTCAATACCTGCTCATTATCTCCAATAGAACGTAACGAAAATCTGAAGTAGTTACGGCCTGGTGTGAAATTACTTCTTCACATGCTCTGTTCAGATTGCACGGTATCTATGCATGAAAAAAGTATGTCAAATAATATTTTATAATGGGAAAATGAGATAGGTACACAAGCGCGTGAATGAAATTAAAGTTGTTGCGACTCAACTATAATAGACCGCCAGTTCTTGTACTATTGCTAAGGTGGTTCTCTGCGCACAATTAGAATTGATTTCAATCAAAACGGAATTTCTCCAATATAGCTTAAACAAATTGAACATATCCGTTGTCAAAAGATTCTAATGCTCTGATCTATATGAGAGTGCCCACATTTTCGGTGAACCGTAGAATTCATTGTAACTAATTATTATATATTTCGTGATATGAATAAATAAAAAAACAAAACGAATTAAAATTAGGTATAAAATAGAGCTGAGTACAATACAAATAAATAAGTTAAAATTAAATATATTAATACATAACAGCTAAAAAACGTAGAGGACATAAACTTTAAGACGCAAAATAATTAAACAAATTGGTGCAAAATTATAAAACAAAACGAAATTAAATGATTAACTAGTCAGAAAAAGCAAACGTAGCATGAAAATCAAAATTGAGTGATCCACACGGGCAAATGCTTTGCTAAAGTCAGTGTAGACTGCATCAATCTAATCACCTTTTTCATTTTGCATAGAACATAGGAAACCAGCAGCATCAGGTTAGTAGTGGGAGGAAGGAAAGAACCTGGACCTGACCTCCAAAAAATAAAGCTCCTAAATTGCTTTAAAAATATTATGCCCAGAAATGGTTATAGCCTCACCGGAAATTGTTCGAGTTATCATTGGGGATTGACAGGATGATGCAATACTAGCTGGGTTAAAAAGCTCTTAAAAATTAACAGCGAAAAAGTCGCAGATTTCTTCAAGGAAAGAAAACAGTGAGTTTTTAATAAACATAGAAGGTATTTTCCGCTTCATGTTCTCAAAGTCGAAGAACTTTTTAGGGCTGTTGATTTTATTCTGGCCGTTAGTTTTAATGAATCGGGCATATACTTCCCTGACTTCACAAGAAAATTGTGAACGTTATGCTAATCGGCATTACGGAAATTGGAAAAAAAACAGTATAATTGTAAGTTCTAAAGGCATTGGAATCTGTAGTGGGTAGTTCAAGCGGTTTGACAAAAGCGTCACTAGTCGGACTAAACACTTTTTTAAAAGAAGGTTATGGTATTATAAACGTTTGGAAAAATAAGGTCTAAACAATTACCAGTACGGGTGGGAATCGGTGCAACCTAATGAAAATCATTACGATAGAGAGTACTCACAAGGCTAAATTCAGAATAATCACGATGGTTTTTGGGCAGAAAACAATTGGCGGTTTCATGAGGAACGAAACGAAAATTTAGGCGATTAAGAGTCTCTCCTGGGAGTATAACTTTATCCTCAGCGGTAAGATGTTCCATGAAGGAAGATATCTGTTCGCATATATAAGTGTAAATAGAATTTATTCAGATCTTCAGATCTTGGCGGAATGTAAAACAAACCGATGTATATCGACGTGCTTTCGAATGATGTTCGGATAATTTTATTCTCAAATAACTTATGCGGAGTTGAAAAGAAAATTTCGATTGAAATGGTCCTGGTGACAGGTAAGTAAAACACCACATGCTCATCTTATAATCTCTGTCAATTCTGAAGATAGTCCAGTTACTTTCGAGGAAATGAGAGTTATTGAAATGAGAGTTATTTAACCATGTTTAAATAAATTCAAGTACGTTGAAATGGAATGATTTGGCGTCATTACATTCGAATTTTCGAAATGTTTTTTCCAGACCATTTTTCTAATAGTGCTCTCAAAAGCGCAGCTTAGTATTCAAAGTCTTCATTCAGAAACCGTTTATTTAAGCGATATACCCTTTTTTTACTCACTACGTCATAAAAATCGTCCTGCCCGCGTTGAAAACATCTTAAAAGTGTGAAGTTTAAGTGCACATGGTATTGGTAGGTAGCATTTTCTCTGTTCAGAAGTTTGTTTACAAATATTCAAACAGTGTACTTTGTACTCATCATTACTAATGCATCTTTTCCGGTATGATGCATCTTGTCCATGATTTCATAGGCAAACTGAATCGGTCTGTAAATATCATCGGAGGGAGTACTTGACCTTTTTTCACATCTCTTTGACTCGATACTTAAAACCAACAAAATTTCGAGCCTCATAAACTCGCAAAAACCCTCATAAAATAGGTACGCGCCGGCGAGAAAACCATACACGCTCTCGTCATATCATATCTTGGCAAGTGTAGGGATGGTAAAAAACAGACGAGAGTCGACGGGGAAACCATCCACACCCTTGTACTCGGCTATACTTGTCATGCCTCGGAGAGAGTCTGGATTCGCCTTTTGAAGTCTAAAGCTAGATTTATATAACGGTTAATTGCTGACATCACAAGGACGGAAAAAATCTCTTTGAGCGAATTGTAGGAACTGCTTTTGAATAGATTCGAATATTTTGCTGTGTATTACAAAAACCGAAATTGAATTAATGCAAGCATACCCAAGAAGAGTGTAAACGAGCGCAATGTGTAGGGCCACGGCACTGAAACTCTTTGGCTCCTCGCTTAATAAAGCTAAATACAAGTAGTTAACTGGCATGTGAAATCACTTTGCCATAGTGTTAGTTGAGGCAAAACTTCTCATCTAAGACAATACCTAGGTTGTATATATTGTCAACACTACTGAGTGCAGTATTGCTGAGAAGGTACGTATAATGGACGAGTGTACTTTTTCAATAAGTTAATTTATCTATTTGCCAAAAAAGGCATCATAGAAAATACATAATGAAGAAAATTAAATATTAAAGTATTACAATTTCAGTTGATACTTATTTGTATTGAGCCGAATTAGGACGGGAAATAAATAGGCTAAGAAGTTAATAGGGCCCTTGTCAAGTTATTTTTGAAGATGGATTTTGTGATACCTGAAGAATAGTACTAACTTATACTGTTGAATGTTATACAACATCTATTGATGGGAGGATTATATTCATAGGCTGTGTTGTTCTGGTATTTTTTAAGGAAAGTTGTATGCTTAATCCGTCTTGTTTGATTGTTTAATATGATTTTGTTAGAGAGAGCTCCTACCCTAACTATTTTGTTAATGATGTCAAATGTCTGGCATGTGCGAGTTAAGGTTCTCCTTGAGTCATAAAACTTAGAGGATGAAGTCTGTATTCGTATGAGGGAAGATTACTAAGGCCGCATAGATTTTAGTAGTGCCTCAAGGCGAAAAGTAAAAATGGTTTCTGAACCGATTCGAGTCTGTCGCTAGGTTGTTAAAAACTGTGCTCCAAAACTACCAAAAAGCACTATAGACCTAACTGGATAACAAGCGGCTTCTGCGCTAAGAATTTCACAGATGGCATTTATTGGCCACTGCGGAACCCGTGCTGGTTTTTCAAAAGTTCATTGGGTCTTCGTATAGTGGCCGTTAATCAAGATTTCAGTAGTCCTTCTAGAAGTTTCCCCGTAGCATTAAGCATGCAGAGATGTCTGTACGCTGATTGTGTGTTAGAGTCTCTCCTTCTCTTTGCAACTAGAGAAAGTCGTGCCACTAAACATGAATTATACTTGCGCCGCCATGAATTTTACTTGCGTTGTAATGTTGACAGGTGCATCTCTATCACTGCTTTTAGAACTTCTGCTGGCGTGCTTGTTGTCAGGACCTAGAGTTTTTTGGTTCTTCGTTCTGGCGCCCACACTGTGGAGCTGTTCTTCAGTGAACAAAGGGATATCTTCCTGGCGAACAGTGTGACCGTTTTCTGCTCTTTGGTAGGCGGTATCTTAATATGGCAGAGTGAGTCTTTTCCGAAGCGTGCCTGGAGAAAAAGCTGTAGAATCTTTCTACCCGTCTATACAATTACAGGGGGGTGTAAAACTTTCTGGCCTTAGTATTTCTTGTATTGTAATTTTATATATTATATTGTAATTTTAATATTATATTGTAGTTTTATATATAGAATTATATTGTAATTTTACTATAAAGTTAATACATAAGGTAACATAATATATCATTAGTAAAAAATATATCCTCCTTCCTTTTCGATGCAGTCCAAAATCCGTTATTTGAAACTTTCCCTTTAATTTCTTTAATATGCTTTGTGTCACACTTTATTCTATATACGTCTCACTCAACTTGTATACATCGAATCAGCTCCTGCCTATTTTTAGGTCTGGTATCTCTAAAAACACTCTCCTTTAATCCGGGCCACATATTTTCAATGGGGTTTAAATCAGACGAATGACTAGGCCAATCAATCCACACATTAGAAAAGTACTCATAAACAACCTCATAAGCTTTCAAAGCTGAATGTGCCTTGGTTCCATCTTGCATCAAAAATACTTTTTTCTATCCATAAATTGATGGTGATTATTAAAATATTGTGCAAAAACAGAAAGGACATTTTCCCAATAGTATTCTTCATTAACAGGCACACCTTGCTCAGCACAATGAAGTTGGTTTTTCCCGCGACTACTCACTCTGTCAGCTACCGTGAGTTTTAAGCTGAAGTCCAGAGTCTGTATTACGAGAATATTCTAGAGATAAGGTATTTGATGCAGATGAATCGCCGACTCATCCGCAAAAAGAATTTTTGCACGCCGGTTTCAACCTCTGGTATTGTCATCGTCAATTCCAAGGTTTTTCTTCTTTTGACGGAAGTTCAGCCGGTCTCAAATGTTTTTATCGGAAAGTAAAGGCATTATGCGTCGTCCGTAGACTTGTCACTTCGAATAAGCGGATCGAGTGCATCGCTGAAAGGTTCGCCTTGACACTTATTTAGTGGCTTCCGGGGAGTTGTTTAGCCGTTTTGTCACTGTCCGCATTCCAACTCCTGGCTTATTTTCAGCCAATGTTCGAATCTTTCTTTTTGAGTCTGGGAAAAGTACCGACGATCGACCACTTCTTTTCATATCGCCCACGTTTCGTTCTGTGGCGCCACACAATTTTTTGACGGTATTCTAATGGACCCTCAATGTTTTCAATATGTTACTATGGCTGTAGCCCAGTTGATGCATGCGTCAAATTTCAATATGCTACTGAATATGAATATATACTATTAATCCAAAGATCTCCAGAGTCATTCAGATTTTTACAAAAACTCGTTAAAATCAAGCTCCATGGATAAATTTGGTGCTTTCACTTCGACTAACGAAATCTGAAGGCATAAATTCATGTTTTCAATCATCGTTTTACTATACTACAGATAACACCTGAAATTAATAAAAAAATACCCACGTAGGTAATAGTGGGTCTGCATATTTCACTAGGGACCATACATACGTACCAATCCTCTTTGAAATTTGGCACCTGTTTTTGTCGACTCTTAAACAAAAGTCATTATTTTGGTATCATCACTAAAATATAACTCTATCTCTATTCAGGAATTAATTAAAGCTGTCGGTTTAAGAAAAACTAAAGAGGTCTCAAAATTGTGAAAGAAAGTTTTTTCTCGATAAATTCTTTCATGTCGATGGCATTTTTATTCCATCCTGTACTTGATTTGAAACTGTTGCAAGTGAAACCGTGTGTAAACATTGGGAATCCAATAAAATCGTAGTTGATTTTCCTATCTCCCTAATCGATGGGGATATATTTTCATTCAATTTTCGATTGCCTCTAGACATTCAATACCTATATTGCTAACATATTTTATAATTGATGAAATAGACCCCCAAATAATAAACATTTAGATATATTCGACGCAGGTGGAATTATAACTTGTTGACAAAAACAATCATATAATAGGGTTTACTTTTGCTCTTTTACAAAGAAATATGAAACGATACGTAACAATGAATCGTCAAACAGTTCGATGAAACAATTAACAATACTCACTTCGGACTCCTTGACTATTGAGCTCTATGCACTTCTACTGCATATTTCAGCTACCTTTTTCATACCATTTCCTCAAGTACCAACAAAAATCATCATTACTGTTCCTTCTCAAAATTTCTTACCGTACCCAGAAAAATGAACTTTAAAAATATAACCAACAAGAATTCTCCATGAGCAAGCGAATCATGCTCCAAATTATTCAACTATTGATTTAAAAAGACGATAGCAATCTCTAGTCGTTAACATTTTGGACTAGCGATTTGATACATGTTATTCCAAACATGTTACATATTTCACAAAATGAATTCGTGGGTGCATGCGTGACCGATTGCCTGCTGAATGACAGAGGGGGTAGAACTACTGAAACATTTCTTTCCCAAAGATCATTTTCTTGTCGTTTTTTAATATGCGTAACACAATTTGTCTCCGAGCCCACCGTTAATCAGCATTGTGTGAGCACTGAACTTTATCGTGAACAGAATAGGTCCAAGAATATCCACTTATTGGGTTCGGAAAAAAGTTTGCTGACTTCTTGTTTCAGTCTTGGATGGAGTCTTATGTAATCTTTGCTTTAAAATTTCGGTTTTAAGATGAAAATGATTGATCGTACCAAGAGATAGAAAAACAACACATCATTTTAAAACGATTCAGATTGGAAATTACATGTACCTACGTTATGTATCTTGTAGAAGATCACTACGAACGATCTTTAACGAAAAATGGTCGACCTTTGCAGGTTTTTAAAATCCGGAATGGCAAGGATGAAAAATTTGAGCAATTTTTTAAAATGGCATAAAGAACCTAGACACACTTGCAATATAATTTTTTCTGCCTCCGATGAACCTCTACTAAAGTCTGTAATTAAGATTTTGCAATGGGCGTATCTGTAAAAAAAGATATAGAAGTATTGGATTGAAGAGGCTTGAAAACAATTTGAACATAATTCATTTGGAACTGTGGTGTTAGCCTGGAAATAAGACCAACGATTCAAGGTTGTTGAGTGGATGTTGTAAGAGTATTGTGTTTTAAAGTTTAAAGTCGGTCGGTTAAGGCCTCTGTAACTGTTGGGTTGCAAGTTTTAGAGGTTGTGATTTTAATAATATCAAAGCAAATTTCGCCCCCTGGAATTGTTGGGTTTCATCAGTCAATTGCAAGCAAGCTTCAAATATCAATGAAAAACATTTCATTTTGATAGTTCTGGTCCCCTTCAACATCGATTCTTAAAGTCACAGTAGCAACACAAAAACTCAAGTCGACTTTCGAAAACCTATTAGTGATTCGAGTTGACTTTCGTTTTGAAAAATAACAATCGTTTAAAGCTAAACGCTTCCACAAATAATTTTAAGACTGGGTTACAGTGAAAAAATGTGGCCGATATAGATTAGGCGATTGTAGGCCGAAAAATGGCTGCTGTTACGAGATTTTACACATTGTCATTAGTCTGTGTGCATCATTCCTTGCCGCAGCCTGGGCCATTATTCACGATAATCCGATCTGTAAATCCAATTGTAGACATACTATGATGAATGGATAATGACCTCAAAGTTAAACGCCGCCAACACTCTCCTTGTAAAACCGACTTCGAAAACTTAACGACTGACGATTTGTTGATTGTTTTTGGAGAAACATATTCATTCACTTAATGAATTTTTTAAGGTGATGGCTTGGTAATTGCCTTTGTGTTGAAGAATAGTTTTATATGAGTTTGTAATTACGCAAAGAGCAGTTCAGAGAGTAAGAGTAATTACGCTAAGAGCAGTTCACTTTTACTGTTCTGCCTTTGTTTCTATTATTTAACAAGCATGCATAGCTTTGGTCAATAATTCGAATTTTACCAAATATACTCGTATTTTGCGAGAAACAAGTTTTTAACACGTTCTTGTTATCATATTTTAGAACCTGACTTTCATCGATCTAAATCCCATATACATAAATAAACCTCACTATCAAAGCATCTTTTACGATTGTATACTTGCAATAATACGATCTGAATTCAATCTGTTTTCAATTTCCTTTAGATATGTTTTGTATTTGCCTTGACTTCAAAACAAACACTTGATTTCATCTTCCACGAAGCTCTGTTTTCTTGTTGCGACTGCTACTGATTCTTCTGATTTATCTCCTTTATCTTAAACAAAGATTTCATCGTAACTGTACAGGTAAATAATAAAGAATATTGATATGTTCGGCAATAATATCCTGACGGTGAAAAGAAATGAAGGGGATAATAAAAGACGCAGAAATTATTTATCTAGGTATGAAGTGAGTTATTTATGGTTCGTCCGTAATGTTTTTTAAGATACAATAAGCACAGATTTGCACATATTGCATGTAACCTGGTCCGTTTCATTGCTAATGCAATATGAAGTGAACAGCTTCTAATTGTATTTATTGCGAAACTTGACGAATTAATTTTTTAACGTCGAAGGGTTGAAATTATTTCGGTTCTATTGGAAAAGCAATGAAACTAAAAAGGTTTTTCGAAGATTTTATTTCAAATACATATTGTCTGCTAGCACCTTGAATAAAATTTATTTGAAGGAGTCGAAAATTCATCTAAATTAAGTTTCTAAAAAACCTAAAGTTTGGCTCTTGTCACTTCGTTTTGGGATCACATGGTCCAAAGAAACTGATTTGGGACTACCGAATCTATTTGTTTTTAGAAGTTGATTTTTAGTCGCATGATCTTCCGCAATAATGGTTTGTGTATATTATTTTCAAGAAAAGTACTCCCTTCCTGTTGAAAAATAATTTTCATAAATTGTTATGACAAAATATTAATCAACAAACGCATTAACCGTCCTAAAAATTATAATAAATTTTCTTCGTTTGCATATTTAGAACGTATAAAACGTCCTCAAATACGAATGTTAATCCGAAAGTAGTGATAATTGCCTATTTTCAGATCGTATAAAATTCAACAAAAAAAAAATTTTTTTTACTATCTCATATAAAAACATCTACGATTCCAGGGAGGTAGATTCATTTGAATACAAACAGTCGAAAAGAGAACTTCAAAATGGAGAAAAACAAAATAAGAGCTACCATTAAGTACCTGCGTTTGAAAAAATGTCTACCAAAGACATGCACAGCGGCTTGGTAGAAACATTAGGGAACTCAACTCCTCCATATTCTACCGTTGTACGCTGGGCCAAGGAGTTTAATCTGGCGAGAACATTCACTGAAGATGAACACCGCGAAGGACGTCCGTCAAGACGTCCGTCACTGAAGACAACGTGAAAAAAGTCGAGGATGTCCTGTTGGCAGATTGAAAAGTCACCATCAGGCATGTAGCTGATGTCACAGGAATCTCGTACGGCAGTGGTCAAAGAATCGATGTCCTCGAATTACATATCAAGAAAGTCTCTTCGTTAACTCGATTTTTTTTTCATTTACCTTCACATTCGAGTTATAGAGATTCTACTGTATATATATATATATACATATATATATATATATATATATATATATATATATATATATATATATATATATATATATATATATACATATATATATATATATATATATATATATATATATATATATATATATTATATATATATATATATATATATATATATATATATATATATATATATATGTATATATATATGTATATATATATATATATATATATATATATATATATATATATATATATATATATTAATTTTCAGCGAAACGAGTTTAATACTAAATTTTCTTCGAAATTCAGTAAAAACTGTACTTCAGTCACAATTTTTTGTTGACAGTCGGATCTGAGACAATTAATGAACTGTTGAAAATAAAGAGCAGCTAATTGTGTTCTGAATCGCTCTACTTAGCGGAGGCTCGTCAAACGACAATTAAGATCTACTTCGGTTAAATTAGAGCAACCGAATTTCTCATAAAACACATTTTGCAGAGATTTCTCAACCGACTAACTGAACGTAGAGCGGCTCATAAAAACAGGTTAAATGTTGAGAATCGCAATAACATAGTTTTTTGTTTATGCGTATTTTGACTGAACACTATGTTCAGTTTTTGATAAGCATCTTCACAAAATGTGAGGTAATCGGTAATCTTAATTTTTCAAACGGTTTTATTGAGTGTCGATTGTGATTATGTATCGAAAAATGGTACACTGATTACAATCGTGTGTTGGTTATTTTTTTCAAGCTAATGAAATGCTTACTTAAGAGATTGAATATTCACAGGTTCATCAAGCATGTTTCAGTGGCGTTGTTTGCCTGCTCACCCGCATTTTAAACTACGAAAGCTTTTCAATGCTCGCAAGATATTATAGATTTTACTTTAAGTTACATAAATTGTCCGACGAGTGGGCATATTGTTCTTTCAAATATTTATTTTCTCCATTTAAACTTCCATTTACATACAAAGATTACTTAAATAAAATGCTCGATCTAGAAATGAAATACTATCTTCGTCGGTCGGTACCTGTTGGCGAACTCATAGTTTCAAAGTCACGACACAATAACTGTGACTGGTGCAAACATAGTGACAAACAAACAAAAACAGCGAAAACAAGATATGCTCAAAAGACAGTTTCGAAAAAGTCGTTTAGTATACTACACACGAGAAGTATCAAAGCATTATGCGAGCAGGATGATGAAAGAACGTGCTTACCAGAGAATCGAAGATAGCGTCTCCAGTGGGATGGATAAGTAGTAATTGCATTGTTCTATGATTTTTCCACATTTTATGCAGATGAGATTGTTTGTTACACATTTATTATTGTGCATTTAGTTAGTATTCAGCGCGGCAAGATTGTCGGTATGGAATGATTTATGCGAGCATAAGCTGTCCATTTTTGTACAGAGTATTAAGGGGGGCAGCTGGTTGCGCCAAAATCCCATAGAAAACTATCTACGTTTATGTATGCATATTTTTCTTAGCTCTACCTAAATATTTTTTTCAGTTTTTTTTCATTAGTGTTGTAGTATAGTCAACTGTAATTTTACTGTTCAAGAATAAAAAACATACATATCTAAAATATTTAGCATTTAACAATTTTTCAATTTTTTTTAACCTTGTACCAACCTAATTATTCCACTGCTCAGGTTTTCTTACAAGAAAATGGTAAAATTTAAGTTGACTTTATTACAAAACTAACTAATAAAAAAAAAACAAAAAATAAATATTTATCTGGAGCTGAAAAAAATTTGCATGAACGTAAATAGTTTTCTATGGGATTGGGGGGCACTCAGCCGTCTCCTTAATGTTCTTATAGTATATTGCCTGACTGCGGGAATGGTTCCATTCGTGGGAGAGGTCTAGTCAGTTGTCTGGCCATGTTTCTGAGTTTAAGATTTGATTTAATCGCTGAAAATATAACTTTGATTTTAGTTGTTTTTAATGTGTACCAATTTTTTCTAACTTGTAAAAACTATTTAAAAAAAACCGATTTTTCCTTTCGAAGCTAGATATATTTAGTTTTTTAGACACTAAAGGAGAGGGCAGATTACCCTCGAAACATCGATATTTGTCACTAAAAACTAAATATATCTAGCTTCGAAAGGATAAATCGATTTGTTCAAAATAGTTTGATTTTAGGTTACATTCATAACACTTCGAATATTGTAGCGCTCAGTTATTACAATTTGGAATAATGTTACTAAAGCGAAAGATATTACATTTCCATAGTCATTAGTCTAGTCAAAAAAAATACAAGTGAAGTTTTCTTTTCGATATTTGTGTCCCGATATGTCGAATCAACCCGATATAATCGAGTCATTAGATATCGATTTGTAATATCGATATATTTCCTTCGATACAAGAATATCGCATTGTGCCCGCTCAAACGAGTTGGTCAACAATTTTTCGTTTTTCGTGTCGCGACGCGAGCTAACTGTTGATCGAGCAAGAGAAGAGAACGAAAAGTAGCAAACCATTACATAATTGATTTATCCTATATTTCTTCTTAGAATTATTTACTGTTAATGAAGTCTTA
Source organism: Nemotelus nigrinus (assembly GCA_947369275.1). Classification (NCBI taxonomy): domain Eukaryota; kingdom Metazoa; phylum Arthropoda; class Insecta; order Diptera; family Stratiomyidae; genus Nemotelus; species Nemotelus nigrinus. The sequence continues at coordinate 96,661,750 of OX376374.1, forward strand.
TCTTTTCTTATGAATTACGCTATTTTAGGTTAAGGTTTTTGAATTAATTTTCTACATATAACGGTTTCGCGCCCGACATGGTCAACACTTCACTGTGGGTAGTTGTTAGGAAACGTTAATCTTAGAAATGAAAAACTGTAGATATGATGTTAACCTTGTCCTAATATATTTGAAATTTTCCTTTATAATTTTTTGTTATATCATAAAATCTATTTGCTCTCTTTGTTCCCCTTTCGCTATAATTTGACATGAGCAAGTCTATCATAATATAAATGTTTTTATTTCATGAGCAAAACTTGACCACCGCGAAGAGATGACGTGGGTGATAGATGACGTGGACAAATATTTCATTTTATTCTCTTTGTTTTAAACCAGAAGTCAAAGCAAATTACTAATTTACCTAACAGTATTTTTCATTTATTCTATTTAGACAAATATTGTTAAGTTAAAAAATATGGAACTTATCCCAAGGAAACTATCTGCTTTTTTTTTATCCAGTAGTAGTATTAAACTCCATATTTCGCCAACATTTGTACTTTTCGCAAATTTTCCAGAAATTCGATAATTTATGTGCGCATTCTTTGGAATAATGATATATTTTATCGGAAGGAGCATTTAAATTTGATTCTGGTAGATACTCACGAGAAAAATATACATGGAAACAATATCAACCCCCTATATTCAGCGAGGAATACCACCCAACCAAATCAAACAAAGACTAAATCCAATAAAGAAAATAAATTATCCAATATAGATTACTTTCGATCCGATTTCGATATATCGAAAAAATCGATATTTACATTTCGCTATATCGCAAAGTATCGATATAGAGTTTCGATACATCATATCGGAAAAAATATCGATATATTTTTTTACATGAACATCTCTAGTTTATGCTAAGGAATGCTATGTTTTTTGTGGATGGGGCATTTTTCAGCATTGATTTTAACATACATACTTGCAGAAAAGATAGGTTTTTCATATTTTGTAGCATGATGGAATATATTATGTACCTTTCGAATCCGGTGTTAGCTCAAAAATGAAAAAAAAAAATCAGATAGAAGGTTCATGCTAAAGACAGCAGAATAGTTAACGAAATAGTTATATGTACACATATTGGCCTTTGACCTTAATAACATTTTTAGCGCATGCGATTTCGCAATGGACTTTCGCATCGTGTCTTTGATCCCACATTCAAAATAATTCCGTTGAAAAATCATTTCTTGGATTTTTTGGCAGAACGGTTTTTATGACTAGAATTCCTGGGCTATATTTCCACGCTACTCAAACAATACTGCGATCTTTCATCTTCAACCAGAGCCAATAAAAACAGCCAAATACAGCATACTGCACACTGTGTACATCGTTGTGTGAATTTCAAGGGAACAATAAAATAAAAGATCCTTTGCATACCAAATACTTTCGTCACAAGGAGTATGCCACAGCCGGTTTCGTGTGAAGTTTGTAGCCAGTCAGCTGGGCGCCAACGACTCGCCAAACACCAATTCACCGTATCAAGAAGTGTAATCCACACTTAGTTATTTGATAGCTAGTCTGATTTGACAGGCGAGTGTTTCAATCAACTGACGAAGAATTCCTAGAATAAACTTCACCAACGATTGCCGTGTGCAATATTGACGCCCGATGTGTTAGCATTGCAATCGAATTGCACAAATGCAACTAATGGGTTGAAACGATGTGTGTCATTGTCGCGTCTGGAGACATTGCAGTAGATACCTTGCTGGAATGTGTAAACATTTTCATGAGTGGGGCAAATATTGGGACCACAGAGTTTAAGTCAATAAATTAATGGCGAAAAGCGTCCATATGTAGATCTTTCAAGACTTACTTCTTGCTTCTTACTTCAGAATTACTTCTGTTGAGTCATACATAATTTATCCATAGATATAATATGAGAGTGACTTGGAAGCTTATTCTTGGTTTCCACACAGCACTGCCTTACACAGCATAAACGCCCTGATATTTTTTAATTTTTGAGTTAACTCTAGATTCTCTACTATATAATTCTGTCAAATATGAAAATTCTATCCTTTGTGCAAGCACGTTAAAATCAATAGTGAGAACTGCCCTATCTACAAAACGTAACTATACTTAGCAAAACCGGCCTATCTATATTCCGGTATGGCAAATCTCTTGTATTTCATTACATTTGGTACTTGAATAAGCTGTTCAACGTGAAAGAAGTACATCAACCCCAAAAACAGGCAACTATGCACAGTTTCCTCTAGTCTCAGAATAAAATTGGAAAAATATTATTTTGCTATACTGCCCTACTAAGCATAAACGTTCTTATAACTCCAGTACAAATCAAAACACAAATCACTGAATGTCTCAAAAGTACTGGAATGTAGATAGACCGTTTATGCTTAGTAGTGCAGTATAGGTATGTCGACTTTAAAAGTAAGCGTACAAAATCAACTCTGACTGGACAGTACAGAGCTAACGATTAAATACTGAATGGGTCACATGATAGCTCAGCATGTTTACTGTTGGGCGATCAAGCAATTAAATGCCGGTTTCCCACATGTGGAAAGTCAAGTGTAAAAGCTAGTTCACAAATGATGGAACGTGTATGATCTTAAATCTCGGATAGTTTCTAATGCCTGTTTCGATTCAATCGTACATATGTATTTCATGCGACAATCTCCAGTGACTTGATCCTGCATTCGATCCAGTCGAATGAATATTTTACTTATGATGTCTCCCCATTTTCTTTGCAAATTTTTCATACGTCCGCTGATCGTCTTGCTGAAGGATAATATACATACATGCAGATAGCACGGAGAATAAGCGAATTAAACAGACGTGAAATGAATGTTGCGAGGCACGTATTCATTGATTAATTCATTGGAATTCTCCAACGGAGAGCAATTAATGCAAAGATATTCGTTCCGTCACTGGGAGCCAGGAAATTCTCATTAAGACAGATGGATGCCGCCCGACCCATCCTCCGTTTGATCGGCATATCAATATGCACACTCCACACATATAAAGCTACTCTGTGGAATGAATGAGCATGGTATATCGTAGCTCCAGCATCAGAATCACATGTGCTTCTTAATGTCAGTGACATGATCGCGTATTACTGAACGACATCACAGATCTGTTTACGACATATTATAGTTATACGACTTTGGATGCATGGCGTGGCTCATTTGCAACTATTGTGATCGTATTACGCGTAAGTGGCGCATCAATAAAAATTAAGAACTTTCGGTTGGAAGTTTTAATCACGATAGACATGAAATTTTTTTTGAACAAAATGCAAAATAAGATTTCAGTTTCGTATGAAATAGCTGTTTGGAACGTTTTTTTCAAATTGAAACAAAAACGTGAGCGGTCAGAATGCAGTTTTTATAACTTCTTCCTAGAAGTACAATTAAAATTGTTTAAAGAAGAAATCAATACTTGCTATAAAAAGGAATCAATACTTGCTATAAAGTTAAAATTTGAGATCGGAAAGAAAATTGCCGGGAATTTATATTTAAAGTACGTACCTACTTTTAGTTGCGATACCATAATTACGATATTTTAAGAATAATTAAATATGTCAGTCGAATGACGATCCCATTCAAGCTCATATTTTACAATATATATATATATATATATATATATATATATATATATATATATATATATATATATATATATATATATATATATATATATATATATATATATATATATATATATATATATATATATAAGCTGTATATGCAGTTTTTTTTCATAATATAGTAGATTCTTATATATGTATATATATATATATATATATATATATATATATATATATATATATATATATATATATATGTATATATATATATATATATATATATATATATATATATATATATATATATATATATATATATATATATATATATATATATATATATAAAAGCTATATATGCAGCAGTTTTTTTTCATAATATAGTAGATTCGCCTGACTATAAACTCCAAAACGTGTCACTGATTTATTTATTATTCCTCAATCTCATTTCAGAAAGCATTTACGCTAATATTACAAGCGTTGGATTTGTACAACACCTCCTATCCAGGTAATTATCGCACAGCGCGTCTCTCAGCAACTGTTGAATGTAGCAGATAGCATTTCTTATGTGGTCAGCATTACACGAACATCATTTTCTTTGGCTGTGTTTTATCAGCCCGTTGTCTATTTGAGTAAAATACAATAGCAAAACATTTTCGTATGCTTAACTAGCTTCGTTCTACCTTGTGTGTGTTTCGATACTTTTATATTTTGCCAGTGTCATTTCGAAAACGTTTCTCTATTTCTATTCTATTTGTTTTTTCCGGGGTCCGCCATCGATGCTAATCGTCGACTTGTTTCGAAACAATCACCATCTCGATACAAATACTTTACCAACTGCCTGGAAATGCTACGATCTTTGCTAACAACTTTTGGCTTGATGACTGACTTCGAATGCATCTTTAATGGCTCCTGTGGATCAGTCTTTGATCAACTAATTGAGGAAACATCATTCTCGGGTGTAATATTACCCTCGCCCGATTGGAAGACACTCGATCATATAGGCAGGAATGCACGAATCACGTATCGGGTGAGAGTGCAATGTGCTGCTACATATTACAACACGACTTGTACGACTTTTTGTCGACCGCGTAATGATCAATTCGGTCACTATACGTGCGGTGAAGAAGGTCAAAAGGTGTGCTTGCCTGGCTGGCAGGGAGCGAACTGTGAGAAAGCGATTTGTAAACTAGGATGTGATCCAGTTCATGGGAAATGCGATCATCCTGGTGAATGCGAGTAAGTACAATTCTCATTAAAGTTTTATTTATTCATATTATATATCTAAAAAAGTAATGAACACTCAAATGTTTTTGTTTGATGTTTATTGAATGGATAGGATAGTGATTTTAAGACTAATTCAATGCTGAAATAGTCATTTAAAGACTTTCAAAGATTTTTCAGGTGGGTTGTGGAAAATTGCTGGCGCCCAACGTGGGCTCGTCCGCCCGCTTCAGATTTAGATATGTAAATACCGAATGATTTTTTTTGTTGCCATGCAATGAGTTTATAAATCAATCCAATTTGATATTTTTATGAATATTTTTCTGTTAGCTGAGCCGACAAAGCCACTAGCTATAATCAGTAACTCAATAGCTGGAGGCAAAGTATGTCGAAAAGAATTGACATTCATTGATCTGGAAAGTTTTAAAACTAGGTATTTCATATGAATTTTTCAATTTGTATGAGCTATGCATCGGTCATAAAAGCTAACATGCACCCATATTAATCCATACCCAACCCTAAAGAGGAAGCTATTTTGCTAGTTGTCAGTCCTTTTGTGTTTCTCTGACCATCAATGATTCAAATTCAAAGCCGAAATTTATTTCTTTATACAGTTTACGAAAAATAATGTTGCGATTAATGTTGTGGAATCGATTTGATTCTGTAGCGATGCTTGTTTTCTGCTTCACTACATCATTGTATCAAAATCACACTTCAATTAACACCGAAGTAAAATTTGATAATTTTGTTTAATTCTAAATATAACCATCTAAAAATACTTACTCACTAACTCTCGAAAGCGATCTTTTCAAGCTGATATATAAATCAAAACTTATTACATTTCTTGTTGGCGATAAAAAAATGTTTAAAGTTGTTTGCTAACGATTTTAAGCTGATGTAAATCAAATTTACAAAAACGAACATTTTCAAATTCTAACCAAACCTCATGAAAATTTTTATAATTTTTCTGATGAAGTTCATTTACTTTTATGTTGCGAAAATTGTTTTGTTATGAATATGGTCATAAATGGATGAGCTGTGACGAAGGCTCACCACCGCAGCACCGTAGTAGGCTGTATAAATTTAGATTTTTTTAAATGGGCCGGTTTTTTATACAAAACTATGTACTTTTCTTCACAAATCGTTTTTCGTTATAGATTTTCCTTTTTAACTTTTCAAATTAATAAATTGTCTGTTAATTAATTAGCTTCGAAATTAGACTCACATTCACTTAGTGATCCAATAGTATATAGCTTTAAAGGTTGACTCATATTCATTTAGACACCACATAGATTTAACCTTATTAGTCTTTCATATTCACCAAGTGAAAACACAGTATTTAATTTTATTTATTTATTGATATATGGACTTGACAAAAGACACAGACTAGACAAAAATAACTGGAAACAAGAAACTGAATAACTTATAATTGACCTTAAATTAAACAACATGAGAAGTACATATTCAAAGTATATGAAAAAAAAACGTTATGTTTCAAATCACTTTTGGGTACAGATAACGTTCGGAGAAGAGTAGCAAGGTCACTGTATTGTGCTGATGAGGGGAGAAGTGGGGAAAAGAAATAAGCGTCTGTATAAGCACAAAGAACAGTATAATAAATCTCTGTAAGGGCGGCCGATTGTCTAATAGGACAGTGAATATACAACCTTGAAAAAGTTTTAAAACGAAGCACTGGTCGTGGAACACACTTCGTGATTCAAGGGAAGGGATTTGTAAGATGGAGAGGCAAATACTGTAATGACAATAAAATATGATGAATTTACAGAATAACGAGCGGGAGAATTGTCGTTGCACAGAATCAAGTATCTATAATCGGGACACCAAATTTAGCAAGAGTATTCTAAGAGGCTATGGACGAGAAGGAATAACTGATGTAAAGAGGTAAAAAGGTTAGCAAAAAGTCAGGAGGATCTATGATGAAACCAGAAAAAGGAGAGACCCTGGTAATTATATGCAATATAATCTGGTGGAACTTCAACTTGGAGTTAAATATCACGCCAAGATCGTTGAAACTATCTACGAGAGCAAACACAAACGTAGGAAGAGAACCAAGAAACTAGAACATTGGAGAGTCCAAACCCAACTTTAACGCAAGAATTTTATGGTTCACCGGATAGAAAACTTTAATAAAACCTTTATATAGGATATCCATTTGTCCTTGCAGGTTGATTGTGGTTGATTGTGCTGCGAGCGACAATTGACTTATCTGTAACCGTTGACTTACCTTGAATGAATCCAAGCTGTCCATCGGCAGCAAGAGCTGAACGAAAAGATTATAAACTTCCTTTTCGAGGAGACTACTAAAACAGGAGGAGATATAGGACGCTAGTTGAGATGCATGAAATATCGCCAGGTTATTGGTGGGGCAATAGGTATTGGTTGAAGTGCGAAGATTAAAAATAAGTGACAAAGGAGCACACAAAAGAGATGAAAACAATTTTATAAAAAAGATTTCGAGTGTCATCAGAACCGAACTCAGTGTTTGGATCAAGAGAGCTCATTAATAATTTGAATATCGAAGGATTAGTAAAAAAGAAAACAGGGTACAAGTAAGCGCAGGAAAGAAAGATAGTAACTACAACAAGAGATTAAATTGAATAAACAATAATCTTTTGTGATTATTTTAGTTAATTATTTCTTTGGTCAAAACGGAATAATACACCTTTTTAGATTGGAATCGGAGAGTAAGAGGGCCCTTATTTTAAGACGAGCAGAGGAAAGAAGGGAATTTTATATAAGACCCGTGCTTCAATTATAGTTCCATGAAGAAAGGAGAATCAGGACGCACAAGTACTCAAGCAAAAGAAGAGAGAAGAAGATTAGTTTGCCCACGATAGAGGATCTTGTTGATAGCATTAGAAACCTAGTTCAACAGGGGAAGAGAGCGAAGGTAAAATAGGAAAAAGTAAAGAGTGAAATATTGCATCAAGACAAAATGATCGAACAAATTGCATCCCGATCCAGCAAAGAGGTATTAGGTTCGTCATAAGAAAGAAAGGTTCTTAGACTAGCATGTTAGGGATTTGGATTGAGGAGACAAGCGAAAGTGAAGATGACGGAGGAGAAATAATCACAATCATATATTCAACTGGAAACGTTAGATATTCATAAGCACCTATTCATAAGCACCTATTAAAACGCCACCATCTGAAGAAAGATCACAGAAAGATAGTGAACGTGTAGATAATACATTGTCAGATGTTTGCTTTTTTCGATGATTTGGAATGAAAATATCTAAATCCTTCATGTAAAACAAATACTCCAGTAAGCCAGAAGCTCTACTTTAGCAGATCAGTAACGCCAGTACTGATGATAATACAGAAGGAAAAGATTTGTTGATGCTCGATATGTAGAACCTTGTTCGGTTGTAGAACTAAAGTAGCATCGAGAAACAAACATTTTTACCCGTGGCTCTATCACTTCTATTTGGGAAATAATAGAAGCAGTGCTGATAGAAGCAAGAGGATTATACGTAGTACCAGGTAAGAAACACATACATGTGTATTTGTTGAAGACAAACGATAGCCAATGCCAATTTTTTTTTAGCTACATTTAACTACTCCTCTAATGCGCTACATTCCTCTATTCCAGAGCACGAAAGTACTTTTTTAATTACATTTTCCTCCACAGTATTTAATCATACAGCGCGCCCTATTGGTCATAAGGTGACAAACATCGAGCAGGCTTACCTGTTCTGTTTTTAGCGTGTTTGCAAAACTCCATCGATTCTGGGAGCAACAGTAAACGAACATATCACACCACTTCTGCAGGTTGACTACGGCCTACAATCGCCGCTACTAGTGATAAGTTTTCTTCTGCCCTGTTGTCATGTCACCCCACAATTCAATGGCCATTTGCATAAAGGTATGGCAACAAAATTCGCGATAGTGCGACATGTTGTTACTGCCGCTGTTACTGTACCGCATCATGCTGAAGACGATTTAATTGGACAAACTTTTTTTCTTAACTAATGAAAACTTCGGAGCGCATGAAGGAAAATAACTTTTTTCCACAGTCATTTCACCGTTTCCAGCAACATTTGGCTGATTGTGATGAAAACAGTTTTCTCATCAATTACGTAGCAAACCCTTTTCCTTACGCTGTTTCACTGGCCGAGTCGCTGTTTCTGTTCCTATTCCAATAATTACGGTAACTGCTTTGCAAAATACAAGTATTTGCATCCACGTAACGTAAGAGTTTTTTTCCGCGCTTTAGAAAAAATCTTACCATGCGGTGTTCAACAGACAGTTCGGTGCAGTTCGTGGTAGGTAACGCGAATTAACTTTTACAGCAGCCGGAGTTGCATGTGCTTGCGGAGCCAAGTGTATGTCTGGACGCGTCTCGTCGATTAGAAAAAGACGCGAATAAGCCAGTGATAATTTGCTGAGTGATCAACATCAGTCATTGGTCAAGGGTTAAGGTTAAAATTTTACAAGTCAATAATTAGAAAGGATGCTTGTGCAGCGACAGTTAGTTTTCGAAGTCAGCTTAGTTGAACGTAAATTTTTTTTACAACTTGAGTGTTCCAGTCATCTAAGCATCACCACGGCCCTGGTTTTTAGTAAACCGGAAATACCTTCTATCTATTCATTTCAACCATGCATGTCTAGCGCTTAAGTTGTCTGAATAAGCTCCATTACCTGAATACATTTTCTTGACAATATAAAATCCGTGGCCAATATTTTCGGGCAGCGAGCAAAATTGGGTCATGTGTCGCTTACATACATGAACTGCTAGCTGGAAAAGCATAATGAGATATGAGTTAATTCATATACTGCCGAGAAAAAGTGATGCAATAAAAGGAAATCACCAAGAATTCCAAGTTTAGCCGCTAAATTACGAGTTCTTTAAAAATACAACTTAAAGAATAGTGGCATTAATCCCGAGATTGAAATGGAGGTCCCGAAACTTCGGGATTAGAATTTTCGGGATCCCGAGATAGTCCCGATATTTCGGGATTTTACAAAAGAACTATATTAAGCTAATTTAAACAGATATATGTGCTTATTCGTACTGAATTAAAACTTTATTTCAAATGTCCTTACACAAAAACAGAAGTTAAGTTCATTAGAATGCTAAATTTATGCACATACATATGTACATGGGTGCTAGCAAGTAAAACGTTACTCTTAATTGCATCTAATTTAATCTTATGATCTAATTTCTTCTTATCTTCTTGTCCAATAATTTTTGGCCTTATTTGGCCATGATAGTTAAGTATAAAATTAGTTAAACACGAATTGAAATTTAATGAGCATAATGGTTGCTACGACAATATAATAAAATTACATTATTCTTTTTAGTTGTTTACATATCAAATACAAAATAATATTGCTTTTCAATGAAACAAGTGATAAGTAATAATATCGATTGGTTCAAACTGGTGATTCGTTGTGAAAGTATGCTCTTAATAAACATAATTCGTCAAGAGTTTCAAAATTTCTACTAGACCTGATTTGGCTGCACATATATCCAGTTGCTGAAAAAGATATTTCGGGTTCTACACTTCTGGGTGGGATATTAAGCATGTAATCATACGCCAGTTGTAATAATGAGCCCTTAGCGCTTCCGTTTTCATAAAACGATATTTCTTTCAGTATTTGGTTCTGGGTTGTTCCCTCATGTCGTAATGACCAAACTTTTCTAATTCTCAAAATGGGTTGAATTTTATCAATCCCGAAATCTCGGGAGTCCCGATCGAAAACTCGGGATCCCGAAAATGCCCAAAATGTGCCCTAGTTAATACTAATGTTCTTCGAACAAGTGGATTCTACGTACATTAGTACTAGCCCCGTTTTGCCGAATTATCAAATTTCATACATATATATATATATATATATATATATATATATATATATATATATATATATATATATATATATATATATATATATATATATATATATATGTATATATATATATATATATATATATATATATATATATATATATATATATATATATATATATATATATATATATATATATATATATATATATATACTGATGGACAAAAGTATTCGCCAGTCCAGGTTTGTTTACATGAAGTGTTCATAAAACTCACATAAAGCAAATATTGATATTTTTAAGCTCTGCTATCGATGTAATGTGGTGCGATCTAATGCGTTTCTGTAGCTCATCCCATAAATGCTCTATAGAATTAAGATCCGTGAGGTGGTGTTTCCACAGTGTGAGAAGTATTGTACAGAATCCATAAACGAACGACTTCGGCAGTGTGCTTTGGGTCGTTGCCTTGTTGGAAGTAGTAATAGTCATTTCCCAATTTTAGGTTTTCTGCACTCTTCTTCAAATTTTCTTTCAAGATATTCAAATATTGTTCTTTCTTAATTATTTCGTCCACAACAACAAGTTCTCCAACCCACCCCATGACCGCACCACCCCCATGTTTAACAGTTGTTTGAATGTGCTTTTGATTTAATGCAGTGTTTTTCTTCCTCCACGGCAGAATTCTTCCATCCGACCGATAAAAATAAAATTTACTCTCATCAGAAAATAGCACTTTATCCCAGAAGTTTTTTTTCCATGTTGTGTTTTGCAAAACTTAGCCTTTTGTGTTTATGGACCTTACTAATGTAAGGCTTTTTTCTGCATACTCTGGCGTTATAACCAGCACTTTTTCGAATTCTGCGAATTGTACGAGGATGAACTTCTTTTCTACTATCTTCGTTGAACTCTGCTGTAATCTTCGATGAGCTTGTTTTTGGTTCCTTCTTAATAATTTGAATTATTTGCCTCTTATCACTTACAGTAAGCTTCGACGGCCGGCCAGATCTTGGGTGATTATGTAAATCGTTGCTATCCTCGAATCGTTTTATTATGTCTTAGACAGCAGTGCGGCTTCTAGACAAAGCACTAGCTCTTTCTTTAACTGGCTTATTTTGTCAAAATAGATTTAAAATAACATTTCTTTCCGCTACCGTAGTTTTTTTTCCTTTACGACCCATTTTTAAGCTAAGTACGTAAAACTTCAAGAGACAAATCACATGAAACAAAACATAAGGAGAAATCACTGGAGTTTGTGAAATTCAATCACTTTACGGTATTGCCAGTTTTCATTAATTTGGTTAAACTCGCCAATACATTTTGGTGGCGAATACTTTTGTCCAAAGAAAATATGATGTAATACTATTATTTATATTTTTTTGTTATACTTAACAAGTGAACTTACTTTTTATGTTAAGCATTATAATAAGGAATGTGTACAGTAATCATTGATTAATATCATTAAGACATAGCCCCAGCTACTATGAAGATAATGTCGGCTCATATAATTAAATTAGGCTTAAAACAAAAGCTTTCCAATAAGCTCGGGCAACCTATTGCGTAGAACGTCTGTTCCTGCAATATAGAGTCACTGGTTTGAATTTGAATTTGGAATTCGGAACTATTTAAAATGATTAACACATTAATAAATAAATGCTTAAAAATGTGAATAGTAATTTCTATCGCCTATACTAGTCCGAATCCCGGCATTGTCCAAAAGGAGGAAGTTTTGATTTTCTTTTCATCCGGGCTATAATGCATGCATTCAAGCCTACAATGCATTGATTTGCTTTAATGCATAGCGCCAACTCCTTGGAATATTTTGCTGTGAATTATGGTATGCTTTTCAACTATGTACTTAGCTTCAGAAGTATATAAATTATGATATCTAACGGTATGCTTTTTGTCTGTGCAGTTTGGTTTAGTTTAGAAATTTACCTCTGTAATTCTTTTTGTAGGATCAAATTGTCTTAGGGGACTTCGGAAGTCGCTCCAAATCCCATAGCAAATCTAGTTATTTCTCTTGGCTACAATTCTAAACGAACAAATTGGAATTGCATTTTTTTTCTTGAAAACTGGCCAATTCAGAAGAACTACTGACCAGTATAAAAGTGGAAATGGAAACATTGTAGCATTAGCGAATCCATATGATCAGCCCAGTACCGCTCATATCATCTTTCACCAACTCCAAGTTGTATCAATTAGTGAAATTTTATGAAAATTCGCGTGTATTCTTTTTTACCATTTTTCTTCAGAAAATTTCCCCCTCAATGACATCATTTTAGTCCAAAAGTAAATTGAAAAAATGCCATAAAGCACATGCCGTTTATTTCGGTGCCATCAAGGTATCCATCGTAATATCTCTTTCGTGGGAATAAAAACTCTTCGAAGCAAATCATGTTCCAAGCAATCCAACTATCACTTGCCCCTTGCTCTGTTTGAAGTTGCTTTTTTTCAAACAAGATTTCAGTATGGAAAAGACAATTTGCTGCTGTCCAGGTGTTGACAGCACTTAAAAATGCCAACCGACAATGCACCATTACTAATTGCGCCGACATATCATCGTCGTCACTCCACAAAATTACTCTTTTTCAGAAGGCTCGGGAATCTACTCTGCAATGGTTAGGTGCAGATGCTGGTGAGGCGCTGTGTTACAGTCTATGCCGTTTTTTCTCGCTTGTTGTTTGCCAAACAAGAACCGTCATTCCCCAAAACCAGTTCTTTCTTAATTTGGACTTAAGCGCACCATAGCTGCTTCGGTTACTTCTTGATTATGTTAACTTTGTATGGTTCATTACAATGTGACCGACTTCTAATCTTATCTGCAGATACAAGTATAAGCCTTTTCTATGTTTGTTCTTCTAAAGCAGATTTGTACTGTGCGCACGTTTGAGTAGATACACGAGTGTGATGTAAAAATGAAAGACGGACGAGACACAAGAGTGTATGAGAACGGGAAGTATATCTGGCGGAGCTTATGTTGCTTCTTGAACTATTATATCAAATTACCCGAATCATCATTAGTATTGCAAGCTAACACCTTCAGTTCTTCGTTGTGCTCACGATTCTTTTTATTGATCGTCGTCTACGTACAAGTTGTCGATTCGTTTTGTGATCCATGTTTTTGTTTGATTAAGAATTTAAGAGAGACAGGGGTTGAATGTTGAGCTACGTAATTGCTAATAGCATTCCGAAGCAAATCATTTAATTTGCAATACCCGTTTTGCTTATGAACTATTGTTTTTAACTTTATAGGGCTTTAAGCCCACTAAAAAATAATAGTAATTTAACGTACAGTAATATTGGAAATATGCCCATATTTTGAAGAAAAAAAAACCTTTTTTTGAGCTTTAAGATGTCAGTTTTTAAACACCATAGCTGATATATGTTTTGCTTTTGTTTGTATATAAATAAAATAAATTAATAAATAAAAAGTAGATGTAAATTAATGAAGTATGATTTGTAACTGTTGAAATAAAATATTTAAAATCAGACAACGGTGAATTCCCAAAATATCACCTAGTGTCCCGTCCAATTATCCCCTACATCATTCAGCAAATCGCTCGTCAGAGTTTTACTTGAATTTATGTCAAATCATCCTACAAATTTTTCCTCAGACACTGCCGAGCAGCAGACGGACCCACGAGACGGACCCACGAGACGGTCGGTCGGTTTTTAATATTAGAGTGAACTACAATTATTGGTGGTAATTGGATTATATACCCCTACGAATGAAATTTTTGGAGACTACTAGGAAAAAACCGAACTATGTAATCTGTATTAGTCTTGTCCAAGAATCATATCATTCCTGGTTCTTGGATTTCGATTTACTCGTACGTCCAAACTAGCAGACGTAATGAACAATGAAAATCGAAAAGTCATAATCAAATTTGCCACGGTCAAAAGGATGTTATTCCAATTCTACATCACGGCCATGCGCGAACAGTATCTATGAATTATTTGGACTTTGAAATTCGACGGGAACACTTAATAAGGTTGAAAATTTACCTCGAGTATTTTTCTCAGAGTGAGCTGGCTGATGATTCAAATTCAGTATGGTTGTAATGAGATTATCGAATTTGAAATGATGAAAAATGTTTAGTTAATGATTTGAATGTTTTGTTTGTCGTGAGTCTGAGGCTGTACATATGTATGATGATACAAAAAGTAGCTAAAGGTAGATATCCACAGACTAAGGTAGGTATCCACAGGCTAAGGTAGATATTCACTTGTTGCACCTTTGCGTATCGTATCAACGTTGCGCATCGTATCACCGTTGCGTGTCATTTAACTGAACCGATACGGTGTACACACTACTCGATTTGCCACGTATCATAGGTGCATTGCGTTGCAAAACGCACGATACGCGGTAACAGTGAGATATGTGCCTCAGTTCCATTTCAGTTAAACTACGAAAATTAGTGATGGGCTCAAAAATGCCAAACAGTTTGAAAAAAACGTTTGGCTGCAAAAACGAACAAACAGTTTTTCCAAATAGCGACAAACAGTTTTTCTAAAACGAAATTTTTATTTCTAAAACGAACAGCATTTCTAAAACGAACCGTTTTTCTACCACGAATAGTATTTCTAAAACCAATTATTCCAACTATTCTACAGCGAATAGTTTTTCTAAAGCCAATCGTTTTTCTAAAACGAATCGTTTTTCTTATTCTAAAACGAATCGTTTTTTTAAAACGAATCGTTTTTCGTTTTTCTCAAACGAACTCTTTTTTTAAAACGAATCGTTTTTCTCAAACGAACAGTTTTTTTTTTTAAACGAACTGTTTTTTTTAAAACGAATCGTTTTTATGAAACGAATGGTTTTTCGTTTTTTAAAACGAATCATTTTTCATCGTTTTTCGTTTTTTTTTTGAACGAATCGTTTTTCAACAAACTGTTTGGCAGTGGAAAACTTTTTAGCTGCGGAAAACAGTATTTTCGTACTTGCGAGTATTTTCGTACTTTATTCAAATATTCAAAAAGTTTTTAGGGCAAAAGGAGCTGAAATCGGACAAAATCGGCCAATTTTGGGTTAGAGTGGTTTGGGACATAACGGGCCAATTCCAGTTTTGTAGGGGAGTAAGGGGTTTTTTGGCCATAGTATGGCACAAACTGCCTTTACGGCGTTTTCGATGATTGAAAGTGGTCGGGGAGTACATAAGTGATATTTTAAGGGCAAACAATATTTTTTATAGGGAAAATTGGGCAAAAACGTCCATATTTTCCAAAATTGTTTTTTTGTTTTAGCATGAATTCGGGGACCTTTCTGAGTTGTTTCAGGCGATATTTTCATACAACTCTGGGATAAAGAGGTCTAGTTTCAAAGATACGGCAAAATGAAATCCGGCGGAAAAACTAAAAGTAGTACTAAAAGTGAGAAGGAGGAAAAGGTTGAGATTCTGTTTGGTTCACCAGTTGGCGTCTCCGGGTGTGCTGAGGCCCTCCTCGTGACTGCAGGTCGCCATGAGGGTGTCTCCAATCCTACCGGGGTTTTAAAATTTACGAGACCGCGGGAGGTAAGGTGCCCCTGGACTCGTGTCCAGCCTTACGGAAGAGGTTGCCCCCCCCTAGTGAGTGCATGTTTGATAAACGAAACATTTTTTTTTATCATTTCTTAATAAAATTTTCGACAAACTTCATGCTTCAGTGAGGCGAAGTAAAAATCCGACTGTTTAGATTAGGCATGAAAAGTTTGGTATCAGAGATAGCTCATTGAAAGAGGACAAGAGGATTAGTTGGTCCTATCCTAGTAATTTTTTTACTTTGGTCATTTGAACGAATACAGGAGGTGTTTTTTGCATATAACAAAATGAAAAACAAATTAAATTGATTGAATTTGATCGTTTTCCTTTAGATGGCTCCTAGATTGGAGACATACTTGCCGAATAAATGACCGACCATTGGAAAGTTACGGACAAGCTGCACGGACTAATGACTCGGTATTCTTTGAAGGTCATCTTGCACCATCACCATTCTTGCTTGGAAATTTGTGTCTGGAGGGAGGGAGAGGGTATATCAGTCCGTTTCAATCCATCTCTGCAAATCGTATACATTGTATGTATACATATATACTTCAAACAGGTATTTGGAACAGGTATTTTTTCGTACTCGTACTAGTTATACCTAGTATGTGAAATTCAAACTGTATTTTTCAAACAGTTTTAAAAAACAGTTGTTTAAAAAAAAAACAGTTCGTTTTCATTTTTTGAAAATAACAAAAACGCCCATCACTAACGAAAATGAGTACACGGCAGCAAATAACAGCAATCGAAAACATTTTTATTTATTTATCGCTGAAGAAAAAAAAGAAAGAAGCGTAAATCACCCGGTGTGTGGATGTAAAAATTATTTGGTAATAGGGAACATTATAATGTTTCAAGTTTATTAGCTGACATACAGCTGCAGCCGGTCAGTGGGCTGTATAAATTTTTTATCATGATGCATCCAAGTGATTCTGAGTACTTATTGTTACTAATTGGACCACGAATTTCAAAACGGGACACTACATTTCGAAAAGCAATTCCTGCTCAGGCAAGGTTAGTATCAAGCCTACGTTTTTTGGCCACCGGCGATTCGTGCGCCAGTCTGCAATATATTATTAAAATTTCAAAGCAAGCAACCAGCAAGATCATATCGGAATTATGTGTAACTATTGTGGAAGCACTGAAAGACCTCCTTGTGGTAAATGAAACATTATTTTATTTGAAATTAAGTGTAGTTGATGTTGGATTACCAATCGAATGAACAATTTAATCTTGCTAGTTTGAAGATGCTGCTGGTTGGTATTGCATCAAGTCCTCCCAATGTGATTTAGTTTCTGCGTCGGGCTGGAATACGTGGAAGTCGGAATATGTTGGCGAGTTAAGTAGCTACAACCTGCAAATATCGACTTAGCACAGCCCGCAGAGTTGCTGAAAATGTCTTAGGCATGGCTTCATATGTTTTCCGTGTATTACGGCAACCCCTGTTATTACAGCCAGGAAAGGCTTTGCTTGTGATATTAATAGTAATTTTGTTGCATAATTATTTGCGCCGGCAACCAAACTCAGCTCAGCTTTACACCCCACAAGGAGCACTCCATTCCGAATAAGAAGGCATCGTACAAAAAGGGGCTTGGAGAGAAAGGATTAATGAGATGAATTCATTGCGTTCATTGAGACCAGTTACACGTAGAATCTAGTCTATGGTGTCCAATATCAGAACGAACGAACGACACGCAACGGTGATACGATATGCAAACATGCAACATTTGGATACCGGCCTTAACATGTATACCTACCTTTAGTCGCACAAATGACTAGAAATAATAGGTCTATTCCACTTTGCCACACAGCTATTATAAATACAATTTTATGCATATTTCACAACACACCACCTTTTGACCCACATATTTCCTACAGCATCATCTTTTTTCGTGTTTTGTACGATTGATTTGAAATCATCAAAAAATTATACAATTTAGTCTAAATTAATCCCGATTCCGTTCAGTAAGTTGATTTACCGCGACAACCACATAAGTGCTCATAGTTCTTTAATTCACTTGTTACCGAAGCATTACGTTTTCGATTATTGCATGATTGCAGACAATGGGAGCTCTTGACATTGATTGAAAATTCTGTGGCTTTTGAGATTTCAATCAGCAAATAAAAGTGTTTAAAGTTATTTCTGCAATGAACCGCCCATGAGTTACATGTAATAGAAGCTATAGATTGAATGAAATTCGTGGACATTGACGCGTGTTCAATTCTCGATCGGAATTGGCATTTCTAAACATCATTTATAGGCAATATAACAATTTATGTATTTCGCCCCATTAAAAAACAAACGATTTCAGAACCCACATTGATTTAACCACAGTTTTGATCTGTTTATCATCTAGCACATTCTTTTATTTGTATTTTGTGCTGAAGGACTTTTAACTTACCTAGTACAATTTAAGTTTTTCAGCAAAATGCGTCCCAAAAATGTTTCCAAGGTCTATCAATCCTGTTATAAAAGATCAAACATGTTCATACACCGGGTTATAAGTTAAAGTAGCTTCGAGTACAAAGCTGCGTCAAAACGGCGATAATCACTCGAATCTAGCTAACAATCACTGTAAACACAGCCTCCACCAACTGTAACCCCCAGACATCAAATAGACTGTAGTATGCCATAACTTTTTTCTTACTTAAGGCAATGGATATAAAAATCCCTCAAAGGTATTAAACAATTTCAAAAAAACATGTGGTCGAATGACTATTTGATACAAAAGTAAATAATGTAAAGGTTATTGAATTGTGATCATGGTTCCTTTCTTGTCTATAAATCAACACAGACAACGGACATACATATATCGTCTCTAAAGCTTATCAAAGCAGAGAATAGTTGATACGGGAAACTCGATCGTTTTTACCATAAACTTAGATGGCAGGGCAGATAGAAATAATTTGAAAGAGGTCGATTTTGATAAGCTTAATTAAAAATGATTTAAACGCTCAGCCATAAGTGTTCTGGCTAAGATGGTGTGAGCCTGGAATATCCATAAAAGAATAACTTGTATTTCTTAGCTACTTAATTCGTTTGTCATTAATTGTCAAACACAATAAGTGACAAACATAGTTAATGACAAACGCGATCAATCACAAACACAATTAATCGGCTACTTCACTGTAGGCTGAGTCTGACGCTTCAGACGCAATAGGAAGGGACAAAGATAAATAGACCATCACTCTGCCCTACTAAGCATAAACGTTCTACCTACATTTGAGTACTTTCGAGATATTCAATGATTTGTATTTTGATTTGTACCGGAGATATATGGAGAGTGCATTTTTCAATATTGATTTTAACATACTACCACAAAAGATAGATTTTTCAAATTTAGTAGCATGATGTAATTCGGTGTTAACTCAAAAATAAGAAAAATGCAGATAGAACGTTTATGCTTAGTAGGGCAGCACTGAGGGTTGAAGATTCTTCCGAACAGGTTCCGAAGTAAATTCGACGCAATGGCGAGACGAACATCGCACAAGGGATCGCAGAATGGCGGCTGAAATTCCGCTGAAGGAGACACGCGAGAAGAAAGAAAAATGTTCTACTCAACTTGAATCGCAAGCGCTTTGCACTGGAATATTTGCACTATTAATGAGTTTTCCCGAAAATTTCCAATCAAACCGAAGACGATGGAACCCGAAAACACCCAAACCAGCACGAGGCTGATTAACTGTGGCACATGAAAAGAGGAAAGACCGAACACACAGTTTAGCCCCAAATGAAAAAATTCTATTGCTATTACTCTTAGGCCAAAAAATCTAGACTAAATCCAAGTGGATGTTTTTTAAACGAAATATGTTTATAGTAAGATGAGAAAGACAATGTGGAAAGTTTATTGCGAAGTCTTGTGTGCAACAACATTTATTAGAGTTTTAAAGTCACAAAAGTCAGTTTTTTTTAAATATCTCGAGAACTTTGATTCTACGTGGATTTATGTGGTATTCAGTTTGCTCAGCATATAAATCTGCGCAAACGCTTCATATATGAAACTCATGTTTCATACTTGAAATTCATACAATCTCATGGGTCCATGTGTAATTGAAAATATTTGACGATACATCTTCTTCCTTTTAAGATTCAGTTTGACGCTGATTTTATTTGAATTAGTTGCATAATCATTAGTTTTATGATTACTTCCATGGATCAATCGATTCTGAATACCACACTTATAATTGTAGAAGTTGTTGTTTTTGTAAAACTTCTTCACATTGTCACTGTTGAAGTGTGTCTCTCTGTTTTCATTAATTCTATGCAAAAGCTCGGCATTCAATATGTTAGTAAGTTGCACTCTCATGCTTTTTCTATCATGCTTATACTATTCTACACTCCTTGCTAAGCACTCGGTTGGAGCAGTCGATGTAATTACTTTGTTACTTTGTAACAACTTTGAAATGAACGCTATTTAAAGAATAGTTTTTCTTTGTGAACCGTAAGAGTCACTTGTCAAAATATTTATTTATTAAAAGGAACCATTGAAACTAAAATTTACAGTCCGCGAGTAACAACGGACCTATTTTGCTGAGCAAATTCTTAAGATTCAAGAGACAAATATTACCGTAGTTGCCAGGTATATCCTAATTTTCCAACCAATTTCGCACAATACTTGGCTTAGAATAAGTTCCAGCTACTGTGTGAATTTCGTTAAAATCTGGTGACTGAATCAAAAGTAGTGATTTTTAAAAATAGCACCACTGCCACGGGACCTATATTTTCAAATCGCCTCTATCAGCTTTGCTCCCACATAGCACTAATAATATCATATTGAATTTCATATTGATCATATTATGCGGGCGTGAGTTATCGTATACAGATGTTTCGAGTGCTCGAAATAGAGGCAATTTGGTGATGGGTTGCCATTCTTGTGTAATATGTAGTTTTAAAATTTTAATTTGACAGGGCGGACAAATGTCAAAATGTATCAATAATTTGCATGTTTGGTCAAAAAGCGAAAAATTTTCACGGTGATTTCAAAGAATTTTTCCTGCCTGCCGTAGCTACAGGATCGTCCGCACCCTCATGTATGATTCCGGTCATGTGTAGTTTTAGTCAACATCAATAAGCTCTAAAAATGTTATCCAACGTTTGAGTCAGAAGCTATGAAAAACAAAATGTGATTTTTTTTACTTTCCGTTTTCATGTCGTGCTCATCCGTGTATCTATAAAGTGCATTATTCAATGAATATATAAAATGGTAAAAAGTTGACAGGGAAAGTCACCTAATTTATTAAGTAATCCATAGTAACAAATATGGTCTACAATTGGGCATCGAAAGAAAATCAGTTTCTATTTTGTAGAAGTCATCACTTAAGTCATCACTTAACTCGCTCATACCATTCAACAGCTTTATTAGCTGGGAGTTAAAATGATCTTTTTAACAAGGGAATATCAACCTGACCCAAGTATTTTTAAGCCAAATATTCTTTCAAAGATTTCGGACTGAAATAGGTTTCTCAAAAATTTCATGTTCTGTGAAAATAAATTTTTCAATTGAAAAATATATTTTTCAGGAACTTCAACAAAATTGACACATTTCGAAAAAAAAACGGTTTTTTTTGAGCATTGTATTAAACATTTTTGAAATTTTTGTAATTGTAATATAATTTTATATAATTTTTGAAATCTTCCCTTTCTGTGTGTATTTTTTAGTTGATTTTCCATAGCCGTACAGAGATAACATTCGAGAGAAAAGAGTAAGTCAATAGCTGTTGTAAATGTTAATTTTGATCTAAATAGTTTTCAAACCACTCTGTTTAAATATTGAAAACTTAGACCAAATGTTACGTTACAATAGTAATTAAAGTAGCGTGCTATATTTTTCCTGTCAATAAAACCTCTCTTCTCATCTGTTCCTTCAAAAGAGTAAGACATATTTTTTATATATCTGAATTAAAAATCTGCACTGTTGTCTATTTCACAACAATGGCAAATTATTTATCGGTATGGTCACAAATTTATCCATTTTGTCTTTTTACCACAAAAAAGACTTCTCGCCAACATGCATATCAGGATTAACAAATATTGCGCTCCGAGCACCGTAATAAAATGCAGCTTTGATGTAAACGACCGCTAAATGTAAATAGTTCTTGAATTTCCTTTTGTTCAAAATAAAAACTTATTGAAGAACAATTACAGTTAGATAGTATATGGACGGAAAAACGACATTTTCTTTTCACATTAAATTGAACGGATGGTTGCGTTTGCCATGTCAATCATCAGTCGTATACAACTGAGATGGTAAATAAAGCTGCAATGCAGATCAAACAAATGTTGCAGATCAGTTAGTAAGGTGCTGCGTAGCATGGTTCGAAACCAGTAAAAGTCAGAGTCACTTTAATCCAGTGGACAGGTTGATCAAACGTTGGATTGAGATTTCCTTGCTCTTGCATTCGTTTGATTAGGTTTTCTGAAAAAAGTTGGCCATTTATAGCAAAAGGAATAACAACTTTGCAAAGATGTTGACCATCGACAGTAATGGCGATCCGTTCGAAGTTATCAGTACTTTAATGAACTTAAATGAGTTACCAAAAGGTCTTATGTAACACTCGGTCGGTTTGGTGTTGTATGATGAGGTTCCATATCATAATGCTAACCATTATCGTTCTGAAAAAGATTCAATAAAGAATTTGAACTTTTTTTTTACGAAACCATCATAGTGGCAGTTTCAACCAATGTATTTCCAATATAAGTTTCAAATGCATTGAAACTAGTACCAAATCCAATTGTGGTCAAATTCAAACACCTTTTCTATTTGTCTTTGATAAATGTTGAACGAACCGAAAACAAGCCAAAAATATTCAATTTTTCTATTTCACTTCATTTACTCGTTTTCTCTCTTAACATAAGGCAAATATTTTATGAGCAAAGTCATTCCTTAGACAAACCAAAACCATATTTAAACTAACATCTACATGCACAAAAGTCCAATCCATTTACAGTTTCGTATACTTGTTCCATATTATTTCACTGCGATCTTCACACTCAATCGAAATTATTCCATCGGAACTAACAGAAGTGCTGTTGCGATGCTTTGACTGTTCGAGGCTTACATTATTGTTTGCCGAAATCGTTATGCATTGGTCATCATCAATATCATATTTTTGCCTTTGAATCGTCAGTTTCGGTTCGTTTGATAAACTCAGCATCACCACTATGTTCTCTGTATGATGGTCATGAGTATGTGTCAATATTTTTTAGACTAAAAGATCCATCGATGCCGTCGCCTTACTTCAAACACTAATTTTCTTCCTAAAGGCGGATCCACAGTCTCCCCGAGACGTACCAAGTATAGCCGAATACGAGAGTCTGGATTGTTTTGTCGTCGATTCTCGCCTGTTTTTCTCTATCCGCACACTTACTACGCCATGACAAGCACGAGAATGGGTATGGCTTTCTCCCCGGTGCCTACTTGTTTCATGAGGGTTTATGAGGATCTCGTCTTAGCTCCGAGTCGCTCGAAATTTTATCGGTTTTAGGTATCGAGTCAAAGGGCTTTTAAAAAAGGTCTGGTGCTGGATCTGATGATATCTACAAACCGATTTGGCTTGTCTTCGAAATCATGAGTACGAATGCGTACAAGGTACACTGTCTGAAAATTTGTAAAAAAATTTCTCAGCAGAGAAAATGCTACCTACCTACGCCGTATGCACTTAATTCACACCCTTAAAATACGTACTGAGATAAAAAAATAAGGGCATTTCGCTTAAAAAACGGGTTTTGAATGAAGTTTTTGAACACTCTTCGAATATTTTGGTGAGTAACTTCACAAATGCCTTGAAGAAACGTTTGCCATATGTGTATTGCCGGCCTTACACTTTATTTATTACGTCGGCGCATTCTTAGTTGCGATGGACAAACACAAATGTGTGGCTAGTGGACATCAACTTTGATAGGATAAGTGAGCGTCAAATAGAAGAAGAAACAAACTTTCCAACAGAAATGGTAATTTTCTGCTAATGAGACTCTTGAATAATTTTTCGAACAGTTACATTTCGTTTTAAATACCTCTAAATACGAAAATATCGTTATTTTTGAGCATGTTCAGCAATATCAGGGGAAGTAATTATTCCCTAGTTATTTAAGCTGATAATGCCTACTTATGTACGAATCGTTTCTTTATTGAGAAGTAGTAGTCGGAAAATATTGCGACCACTACGTCGAAGCCATAATTATTTGAACATAGAATAATTTGAACAATTTTATCACCCATTTCATGCCACGGCTTTTATCCCTGACTACAATGTGTTGCAATAAAGTGGAATAAAATATTTTCTATTGCACGTATGCAAAAATTTTTAACTCTCTCCAACAGGATTCGACTGCAAATTTAATTTAGAGCTGGGTCGTCTGCCCTTATAACTTGAAAGAACCATCGATTTGTTTTATTCAATCGTATTGGAAAAGCTTGTGTGAATAAAGATGCATTAATGAACTTCACTCATATTCACACCAACAACAACAAATAAAGTCATTCTTTCAAAATATTTGATCAGTAAAGTCCCGGCTACACAAATCCGAGAAGTTCATTCAAAATTAGCCTAAATTTGCAGGCAGCATCAGAGCTACCGCTTCAATCCGACCATCTACACAACTACAGACTACTTGCGGCATAGGTATCACAGCCCTGCATAGCGAAGATTACCGTGCTCGGACCCACAAAATTTAACTGTTGAGAAAAAATTACATTTTTCATTAAACTTAGAAATTTCACGTGATGAAATACATAAAGCTATTTCGGAACTCGACTGCAGCAAAGTTAATGGGCCCGATCTTCTTCTTCCAACTTTTTTGCGCAAGTGTGTAGAGCAGCTTATAACTCCCTTGCATATTCTTTTCAACAGATCACTTTCGTTTGGATTTTTTCCATCCGGTTGGAAACTTTCGTACATCAGACCCATCTTCAAAAATGGTGATACTCGCTGTATAGGAAATTATAGGAGCATTGCCATCTTATCTTCAATTCCGAAACTTTTTGAAAAGATTGTCTACGATCAACTTTCCCCACTTGTTGACTCACGTCTGAAAGAGTAACAACATGATTTTAGAAGAGGTTGCTCAACTACCACGAATTTAACAGTCCTAATCTCAGACGTTTTGTGTAAAATGGAAAAAAAATACCAAATCGACGCAGTTTATACAGACTTCAGTAAAGGTTTTGACAGAGTTGTTCATCCTACTTTAATTCTAATGCTTCAGAAATTCGGACTTACCGAATTTTTACTTAGCTGGCTGTACAAAGGGATGTACATGCACATACATTTAATGAAAGCAAGATGCAAGAAGTTCATGCAATTGTTCAATGTATTCCTAAATCAACGATGCTCCCCTAGCGTCGGTCTCGCTTGTCTTACACATTCGTATCTCGTTCCCACACCAATAAGCAGAAAGTCGAAAATTGGATCATTCTCAGGTCCGATTTCTAATGCATTTTCTCTTTTATCTGTGATATTAACGTTCCTTTCTTCCACGCCCAAATTTCACAATAGAATTTTCAAGCATAATGTGCAGAAACAGTGCTTATCAATTGATCAGATGAATTCAAACCTCTTTTATTTACATATGTATCTCAATAGGTAATTGAATTTGATCACGGCTCCCTTCTTGTCTATAAATCAGCATAGACAACGTATATCATTTCTACAGCTTATCGAAGCCGAGCATATTGAAACGGGAAACTCGATCGTTTTGCGGAATCAGCCTCCGAAAGCAGAATCAAATTGGAATTGTTTTTGCGGGATGATTAAAATTGAACAACTTTTTATTAACATTATATATATATATATATATATATATATATATATATATATATATATATATATATATATATATACATATATATATATATATATATACATATATATATATATATATATAATTATATATATATACATATATATATATATATATATATATATATATATATATATATATATATATATATATATATATATATATATATATATATATAAAATAGCAGCTATAGCCAACGTATATCGTCTATAAATCAGCATAGACAACGTATATCGTATATGCTGATTTATAGACAAGAAGGGAACCATGATCACAAATCAATAACCTTTATGAGTAAATTATTCCGATGGATATAAGTCGGAGATGTTAAAATTTGTCACAACTAGCGTAAATAAAAATTAATTGCAAGCGGTCATATCAACTGCAAGTGGTCATATCAGTCAAGTATGCACTGTGTGCTGGTGTCTGATGAGAAGCAGTGCATACTTTCGAAACCACTTTGTCAAAATAGAATTTTCAATGTAGATTAAAATTTTTAATGTTAATAAAAAGTTGTTCAATTTTAATCATCCCGCAAAAACAATTCCAATTTTATCTCAATAGATTTTGCATGAATTTAGTTTCTCTATTTTGATTTGAGGGTAGACTAGCCGTTTGCGCAAATGGTCGTATTATATTAGAGATGTTATTTGAAACGTGTCTTATCTTCAAAAGTACTCATGATTTTAAAACAAGTTTTTTTAGTCTTCTCTGCGTTGCTGAATTTAAAAAAGTATCATTTTCAAGCGCTTAAATCTAGCGAGTGCTGCAACATTAATGAAATCAAACATTACAAAACAAACAAAAATTCAAATAAAAATTATGTAAGTTATTTAGACAATCAATTAGAGTAGAGTAAAACAATTGTTTTAAATTTATGGGCAGTTTTGAACACATCACAGCTTTAAGAAAACATCTCTAATGTAATGCGCTCGATTGCGCATACAGCTAGACTGCCCCTAGCTTGTTATTATATTTCTTGTATTCTTTTATATTCTTTGTTTGCTTTTTTGTTGCAGATGCCGACCGGGCTGGCGGGGTCCACTGTGCAACGAATGTATGGTCTATCCAGGATGTAAACATGGCTCGTGCAATGGTAGTGCATGGCAATGTTTGTGTGATACAAATTGGGGCGGAATTTTATGCGATCAAGGTAAGCAACAAGTTAACTCTGCTCAGCTTCATACGTACATAGCAGTGGTCGAATATAAGATTGTCGTGGAAAATGTGAGAGACTGAAGCAAAAAGGAAACACCAAGTGATATTGGCAGTTTTGATCGTGCAGTGATAGTTGGTATTGGGTGCAGAAATAAGATTATAGAAGCATGAATTGCTCATTTAGTGAGATAAATCAATGAATCTAGTATTGTATTCGATACTCCTTGAGAACTATCGAAGACAAAGTTTTTAATCAATGATTTGGTTTGGTTGGAGATATGAATATAAACAAAATTTCATTGGTTGCGAAAATATTATCTATAAAAATATTTTACTTTACGAAAAAAGTTCCAAATTATGTTTAGGCAAACTATCCAAGAATATAAGAGAAAAACCTTGCGCATTTATATTTAGGATATCTTAGCTCGCTATTTGCTTGGTTCATCAGTCTGTCATAATCACAAACGCCCTGTCTCTCTTTTTCAGATTTAAACTACTGTGGAACTCACGAACCGTGCATGCATGGCGGAACCTGCGAAAATACGGCACCTGATCAATACCGGTGTACCTGTGCCGAAGGCCTATCGGGCATTCGATGCGAGATCGTTGAGCACCCGTGCGCCACACAGCCTTGCAAGAACGGTGGCACGTGCACCCTGAAGGTAATACTCGGTTTTCTTGCGGAAAATTCATTGTGGCCGACTCCTTGTGGAGACCTTTATTTGTTTGGGCGGTAGCTGGTGATAAGTTGGAAGCTAACTGTCGAAAAATTTTCAGGAGCCTGACTATGGTGATTCACACAGTGAAAAAGGCAGTGGGAAAACCGAAAGTTCTGGATCTGGAGGAGGAGGCTCAACGCTGTTGTCATCCATGTTAGTTCGTGGAGTACGCGGAATGAGCTCAATGGGGAAACCTGTATCGAATAGTGGGAGAAAGTCGGATAGTCGAAGTTTGAGTAGTAGCTCGTTGCTTAAAAGTGTTACACCACCACCGGTTGCGGAATTTTCATGTAGTTGTTCTGCTGGTTGGACAGGACCAACATGTGAAATAAGTAAGTATAAACACATTTTGATCAAAGGCTATATCATCAGAAACTCACAACCTATATTATCAGTTTTTGTTCATTTGTGTAGAAGCCAAAGAAGGTTTTACCTCAGAATGAATCAACTTGATGTTTACTTTTGCTGAAACAAACATCAATAATAAGCCCCATTGTACCCATACCATATTACATAAAAAAAAATGGTTTCTCGAATTCTCGTAATAATATTCAAAGTTCGCTCCACGTAAGGTTCAAACCAATAACAATACAATATAGAACAGTATTTATATGACATTCTCGATATATGTATCATTCTTTTAATCTGCAATTAATTAGGTAAGGAGTTGTCTTCCGCCAAATACCTTTACAAACTTGTTGTTTGAAAACATCAAAACGTGTAAATTTTATACTTACGCCAATTAATATCTTGCCACGCAACTCCACATTCGGCCAATCTACCTCATAATTTTTAACACAAAACTATTTCGTCCCAAACGGATACAATTCTAAACCTAGCACCAGGCCAACCGGAAATATTTCCGAAATGTTTCGGAAAAACTTCTGGAATATTCTAACACCTCGTGCGAAGTTACAGTATATCCTGGCCAGTCAAGTTTAGAAATTTCATTCATCGTTAGTCTGGATGGAGCGTAAGAAGTTAGGGATAAACTGGACTTGATGCATCACAGCCGAAAAATTCTACAACCAGAGGGCGAATAGGTGGTAGCAGGGGTCGAAAATTGAAGAAAAACACACAAAATTATGCTAAAAAAACACTCGAAAAACAATACAATTGAGAAAAACAAACAAGCAAACGAAAAAAAAACCCCAAAAGCAAACACACAACCACAAAAACCCAAACATACTAGCGAAACATTTATCGGCAAAATTAATGTAACGGCTGTGTGGTGCATCAAGTCGAGTTTTACCGACGTTAGTTCCTTACCAGCGTGTCAATTCCGTATATGTATGCGGACCAAAAATCCAGTGAACCGGCCTGAGATTGTCTTGCTGATCAGCCTGGAAAGTTGGAAGAAATCGCATGAAACAAAAAGAGACGCAAGATAAGATTCGAATACTGCATACTCAGACTAGATTTTTCGTTGCTCACATACGGCTCCCTCTCATAAAAAATAGCAACACACTCTCATGTTGACAGACAAATCATTGCGTAAATGGAAGCGCAATTTCATAGGCAAAGTGGTTTTTTGGGAAAATGAAAGGAGTTGACTCATTTATCTTTCTCTACATTTTGGCCTGGATATCAGTCACAACGTAAGAAATTAGTACCAACAACTTCCATCAACAACAACCAGCGTACCAACAACTTCCATTTTCCCAAAAAAACACTTTGACCTTGAAATTGCGCCTCCATTTACACAATGCAATATCTGTCAAAGCAACCTGAGAGTGGGTTGGTATTTTTTGCGAGAAAGAGCCGTATTATTACCCAGTGTGCCTAATTCGGCATTTCGTTGAGAATTCTTTCAGAAAATTGAAGCGAATTCAGAAAAAAGTTTCGGATTCTCAAACTTTTTCGTTACGAATTCTTTAAGACCGGTATATGGAAAACGTTACAAAAACGCCGAAAGTGCTCAAACTTTCCCCTCTTTAGCTCCTGAAAAGCTTTCGTACAATGGTTTATTTTTTTTCAAGATTCATTGCGAATTCTTTCAGAATTCCTTGTGAATTTTTTGTGAATTCTTTGCGAATTCTTTACGAATTCTTTGCAAATTCTTTACGAATTCTTTGTGAACTTTTTGGAGATTTTTGTGCAGGTTTCAAATAGTTCTTTGAGAATGCTTCCAATACTTTTTGGATACATTTTAATAACATTTATTGAATAAAATACTTATAATTTTTAATTCCAATATACATTTTTTTTTATTTGTTGTTTTATTTCATATTTTAAATTTTAAATAAGAATTATTTTCGCCCGTTTGCTAAGCTTGTCTTTGCTGCTATAAAAAAACCTTTTTTAAAACAACCTTCGATGTTGTCCCGTCTTCTTGAAGGGAATTTTCGCACAGCTGCTTCTGCATGCAAAAAGGAGAAGTTACAAGAAAATAACAAATTTGAACAGCATTACGAACCTTTAAAATAGGCACTGTTAACACCTCAAACAACACAACTTCAAAAAACTTTGCAGGTTTGCAAATGTTTCTCATAAAATAATGAACAGTAATACCCCAGTCAAAAGTTGTATTCATTTCAAGAGCTCTTTATATTTCTATCTCTTTCGCTCACTTTCGGAATAGTCGTAACCAATTCCGAATTCCGAATTTGGCACGCTGGGTTCTTAAGCTGTGCTTCTTCCGCTGTGATACAGTCACAAATCAGAGCTGCCACATCAGAAACAGAATATCTAATCAAAGTAAAATAAGCGAAACGTGTCCATGCGCCCATCCACCAAACTACAATACATACAGTTTTTGACTTAGATTCATAGGCATACCTAGATATGTAAACTTGCTATGTGCGGCTCCAAAAAAATCAAATTATCACGAAAAATTACATTCCTAGGAAAATTTTCTTTCGAAGTGGCAGCACAGTACTGACACCAAGATCAAGCTCCTTAATGACCGAGAAAAAGCGACAGCCGATCGGAAAGTTGAAAATGTTACGGCATATCCAAATTTTTCAATCATCAGTCGGTTTTTCTCGGACATTAAAGGGTAGAAAGTCAATGTTTCCGTTTTGCAGGCGTTTCCATGCAAATTTGGCAAGGTAGGTATGTATTTTTGTGGGAAAAACCAATTTTTGTGGAGCAAAGCATAGCATCTACAGTAAAGTATAGGCTGTGATACCCAGTGTCCCCACTTCCAAATTTACCGGCGTATCAAATTCAGTCAAAAAATAAATCAATATTGGTAAAAATACGACAAAAAGTTTCATTTTTGTTTAAAAAAATAAGGAAATGCATTTGGGTATACGCACTGAAACTATAAATAGTAACATAAAATTTTTTTTTGAGCTACTATGCTTATTGATTAATATCGAGCTTAAAAAAAAAATGGTGTCACAAATTGCTTCTGCCTTTTGTTTTGATCTATATATTGACATTGGGCTTAACCACTCCTCAAACCAGTTTTCTGGGTAAGAGACGGAAGAATCAAGGGGAATTCTCTACAAAAAGTAGAGAATTCTCCTTGATTCTTCTGTCTCTTGCCCAGAAAACGGACGGAAGAATCAAGGGGAATTCTCTACAAAAAGTAGAGAATTCTCCTTGATTTTTCCGTCTGTTGCCCAGCAACCGGTGAACAGGAGTGCATCAATGTATTCTTGATGCACTTGATGCACCTGGGCAAGAGACGGAAGAATCAAGGGGAATTCTCTACAACAAGTAGAGAATTCCCCTTGATTCTTCCGTCTCTTGCCCAGAAAACCGGTTTGAGGAGTGCATCAAGAATACAAGTGTGGAAAGGCCCATTAATAGAGAAATCACACAAAATAAAATTATTACGAAAGAGGGTAGGTTCTTTGCGAATACACTCAAAATTTTCAAGAAAGTAACACGGGTTGTAGATTATATTACGGCAAAACTGATGTTTTGAATTTCTAAAAAAATAAAATAAATAGTTGATCTACTTAAAAAGGAAGCATATAGCTATCGGACTACTGATGAATAATTAAGGAAGCATATAGCTATCGGACTACTGATTAATGAATATGATGAATAAAATGTAATACAGTGGCACGCAAACATTTTTTAGTTGCTTGCTTCCCGAAATTCCTCTAATCTGTTTTCAACTCTAATCGGCTCTTTTTTATATTTCGAACCAAGTTTAATACAGAAAAACCTCGTTTGTAGGTAAACTTTGGTACAGCCATTAAACCAGTGGCGTGTCGTGATGGTTCATTGTAGGGAAGCAATTAGCTCATTTCGATAACTGACTTTGGCTATGCTTTCTTCAAATCTGTTACGTATTAATAGAACCTCTCTTGTTAGCTACTTTTAACATTGCTAATATGAAAGATTCCAGGAATTACGAACGTGGATATGAGATTACATATACTGTATTGTTATCAGTATTTTAATTCCCATGATACCAATATATAATTATTTCCTCTTCAAATAGATAGTTGCGAAAATAATATATTGGCAAACATATAAATTAGCTAAGCTGCAACAGCAAGCTATGTAAATAAAGCATTTTCAAATATAGCTACGGCAACAATAACAACAACAGTGATTATGCAAATTAAATGTTTATAGTCCTTCACGCATCAAAAAAAAAAAGGGAAAGTACTTCACGCAATATTCTAGTACTTATACACATATATTTACACACATATTTTTATATTTGAAAAATAGCAGTTGGTAAATATAAAATAAATGAAAAGATAGTTTAAAAAAATCTATTATAAATCGAATTTGATGAGAAAATTCATGCATACTTCTATTTAAAATTTAATGCAATTCGTCTTTCTTTTTTGCAAATTCATCTATGACGTCTTGATTAAAAACTTTGTTCGTCACTTAGTCAGTGTTCACCTGTACTATTCCTCAGATAAGTTTTAATCCTTTTTAAGCAAGAAAAACTGCGCCCTGCGGACGCTCTTGTTACACTCTCTTTTGCACACGTTACTTGTAATGTTAGAACTAAACAAATTAATTTATAAAATTGTCTTAAACTATTTTCTGATTTATTTTCTGAATATTCAAAAATATCTTGAAAAGATTTTCCCTGTAAATTCGCATTAGAGTAAAGCACAATGAGCTCAGTTTTTAATGAAATCGAGTCAAATAGATTTCGCAAGTAAAATGCCGAGTGCATAACTAATTTCCAAATTCGGTTTCGGTCGACTTTTTTCAATAATGTCCTTTTTGTCCGCAAAAGATCGAGATCTTAAAGGGGATCGAAAAAGGTCACTAATTATGCAATTTCGATCATTGCTTTTTACGGAACAACATAATTACATTCACCTTTTAATATCATTCTCACTATTTTAAGTATAAAACATAAAAATCATGCGATTCCAGGAAGTAATTCTACGCACTCATTTCTAATAATAAATACCTTCACCAAATTTATATATAAAATATTGCACAAATTTCACTACCGAACTACTTTCAAGCACAGCGAAATGATGCCAGCTCGTCAAATCAGCAGTCTCTGGCAGCCCTTGCCACATCTCGTAGCTCAAATTCATTTAAAAATTCACATAGTGTGTACGTTACTACAGCAAACATTGTCATTAAAAAAAAAAATACGCACAAGCAAATGACAATGATTGCAATGATACGCGGATGGGAAACGTAGCAATAAGTTCCACTGCGATCATACGTACGCGGCTTCTCTCTCAGTTTCTCTCTTGAGACGAGAATTTCCCCTAAAAAGCAATTTCTTCATTGCTTCCAAATAGCTAGTACAAGCACATTTTTTTGAATGACGTCACAGTGCAGTCTGCATGGAGTGAAATTACCGCCCGTAGATGCAATTTTTTCGTTGCTTTCATGCGTCTTGTTCTCGAATTATTTTCATTCGGTGGTGTTACCACCTTAGCCGCGTGAGATGTTCACTATTCGTTTTTGGGAAAATTTATTTAGAAAACTCTTATGCATGATTTTTTTCGCGATATTTAAATAAATGAGTTTAAAATATATATGAGCCAAATGTAAGGGAAGCAATGTTTCCCTTGCTTCCATGAACGCCACGCCACTACATTAAACTCAAGATGAACGAGCGGCAGATGACATTTATTCACCTGAAATGTTTTTAGCCAAACTCGGTTTACCCCAAAACGTTTCAACATTCATTTTCTCCATATAACTTAAATAGCTTGAACATTTCAAATGTCCGGAAACATCATATAGTAGATGTCTTTGGTAGTTCATACCCAGCAAACGTGCGTTCAGCACTTTCGCATAGAGTTGTAAAAACTTTTCCATGTGTTGATACATTTTCTAATGAGTATTTATCTTTTCTATTTCTCAATGATTATACATGCTGCTGTACTACTGCGAAACTCCTGAACAGGCTGTCTAGTTGTTGTAGTTTTCCGACACGTTGATGCATCTCTTATATATTGACGGTTCCCTATATACAATGAATATAAAGTACTGCTGCACTGCTGCCAAACTGGTGACCAGATGGTGCAATTCAAATCGTTTCCCAAAAATCAAATCGATTTGCCCATACGTCAAGCGTCAGTCATACTTCGCAAGTGATACGTGAAATATTTTGAAATTTATAATTAAAACAGGTCTTTTTTGTTCTAATTAAAGATGACATTAATACAAAGTAATGCAAATGTGATGACATGAATGCAAAGTAATGCGAATATACTATTGGTGACATTATAGCTGTGCCGCCATATCAATGTCCTGCTATACTGCTTCTAATGCAGTAGTACAGCAGTACATTTTGCCTGCTGCTGTTTCACCACTTCAGCAGTAGTATAGCAGTGCTTTTGCACTCCTTCTATTCCTATCGTTTGTCCTTTTCCTATCTGTGGGATGGAAACGACCAACCACGAAACAAAACATATTACACGTACGCGGCTAATATGAAGTAAATAGGTGAATTTTGGGGTAAAATGCTATCTCTAGCATTAAAAGCATTCACGGGTTTACTCACGACTTCTGCAGCACTTTAGAAGTAGTGCTGTGTTTGCTGGGTAGTGTCAAGTAGATTGGGATTGGCAGTTATTGCTTGGGAGTGCAGATTTGCTTGGCACAATGCAGCAAGATAAAAAAAAATTAATTTATACACTGGATGACAAAATGTATCATTTTGTGTATCAAAATGTATCATATCAATTCAGTGACTTGTTGTATCATTGTATCAAAAATATAAGTTTCAAATAAAAATGTATCAGCATGATACAAACGTATCAAAAGTGGGAATCCTATACCCAAGTTTAAAACGTTTTGCCTTTTGATTTTGATTAGATATGCGACTTCAGAAGTGGTGGCTCTGATTTTGCCAGCAATCCAGGCTAACAATGAATGGGCCTTTCCACACTTGTATTCTTGATGCACTCTTCAAACCGGTTTTCTGGGCAAGAAACGAAAGAATCAAGGGGAATCCTCTACAAAAAGTAGAGAATTCCCCTTGATTCTTCCGTCTCTTGCCCAGAAAACCGGTTTGACGAGTGCATCAAGAATACAAGTGTGGAAAGGCCCAATGAGCTTCGCGAACTAGCACTTCGCGCCAATGTGGCTAAAACTCAGAAGAGAGAGATATAAGGAAATGAAAATGGCAGTGAGAAGTGAAGCAATTTGGCTAGGCTGAGCGTTAGTAGTAGTAAGCGAATTTGACATTCACTTACTGTGCCGAACAGAGAAAAATAGTTGGCCATATGCACGCGAATTTGACTATCACTAACTCAGCAACAACAAAAGCTAAGGTATCGGGGAAACCAAGAGGAATATCTGAGGTAGCAATTCTCTCGATTTGTTCTATTTATAGATTTTACCTTTGTAGTAAAATTGCTTCACTAAATTTCGTATATGTATACGCTTGTTTCATTTCCTTAGATCTCTATGTTCTGGGGGCTAAAATATTACAATTTCGGGAAATGTCCGCTTTGTTGTGTCACCAAGGTAAATACCGTCAAGTTTCACAATGCTTACGAGCAGTTTCAAAGAAAGAATTGTTAACAATGCATATATATAAATATTCGATGTACTTACATACTCGTATGCAAATATGAAAACGGTGCGGCGCTTTATTGTGTATGTAGTGTGTATATCTCACTTTTGATCGTATTAATTTGATGAAATTTTAGTTTTGGGGTAAGTTTTATTTCCTTGTTTTAGACTAGTGGCAAGTTTCGTAGATCTAGATATGCATAAAGATTTGACCACTGTTAAGAAGATATTTAGCAATTTAATTTATGTCTAAAATAGTGGTCGGATCGAATTTAAATTAGTAGTCCATGAATAATAGATTCTTTGCTTAATTTTTGTCAATGAAATTGTTCGGGATACGGTAGGTTGGAGCGTGATCGGAAAACCAAATGTCTTGCGTCCGCGGGAAACTTTAATTGTACAGGAATTTGGTGGTTCAAGTTTGTTATAAAAATACGGAACTGAAATCATAGCATAATTCAAAACAATTCATTTTTCCCCTGTTTTCTTGAGTAAACTTTAGACGATTTTTTGTGGTGACCCTACTTGAAATTGACAAATCAGTACAGCTAGTAAAAGCAGTACATGATAATGGAGTGTTCCAAAAAAAAAAAACTAAAGCCCGATGATAGGAAAACCGTGGATTGCCGTTATATGACCACTTTTTCCAAACATAGGGAAATCATGCAGCTTCCAAAAAATGATAATCAGATTTCAATTTTAATGCATATATATTATCATATGCATAGCATATATATCGCTGGATACATATAAATTACGGTATGCAGCAATGGTGCGTGTTCAGCACAACAGCATCGAGAAGAAATCATCCAAGAATGTATTGTAGTATTGATTGCGGAACAATGGAATGTGGTGATGCCACAGGTGTCGCGGCGAATTAATATTGGCGCAAAGAAATACCGAAAAATTAACGGGTTAGTAAAAGTTTTTGGGAAACTACGGAGAAACATTAGTTCGAAAGTTGGACTTGGGAGAGAAAGGTTGCGTGAGCCTGGAAAAAGGAATTTTGAAACTAAAGTTGGAAAAGTGCAAGTAAATCTACAAAAATCTAACAAACAAAATATATTCAAAGAAACAGTTTAACATTAACCAAATAAACAGTATAAAAACAAATCGATTGAAAGTAAAAATAGAATCCAATACAAAGAAGGCAACCAAGATGCTGAAATCAAACACCATGTAATATATCTGATTTTGCGAGATCTAGGCCACACAGTCTTTGATTAACCTTGTTAATTTCCAATCGAAGATACTTAAAATCTAAGTAGGTGATATTTACTATACTTTGGTAAGTAGGCTCTTCCATTAAAATTGGTTGTTATAGGGAAATGAGACAAAGGAGTTTCAGTTCAAATTGAAGTTTCACTATAGTCACTAGCACTAGCTATTAGAGGCTGTTTGGATGCACTGTAGTTTAAAGATACTAGCTTGAAGGATTATAAGGAATTTTTGTCTAGAAAATAGGAGACAATCTCGATGCTAAAAATATTTCTACCAAAAACATAAAGCTCAATTTCATGAGCTCATCCGTTCATCATTTTTCGATCCGACTATGCAATGAAAACTACCATGAATCGTGAATTTTGTTGTTGTTAGCAATGTGTTTCAAGAGGTTTCAAATAGGATCGGTTCTCTGGAGCTTTAAGTTAAACGATTTCTTCCCTACTTTGATAGTATAAGGCCAATGACACACACGGCACTTCTACTGAAGCGTTTCCCGAGAAAAAACTGAGTCGGTTTAGGTGTCGATTACAAAATCGAGAGACGGCCAAACCGCGCTGTGTGTCATCAATCACAATGCTAAAGTAATGCACGCCTATACCGACTCGGTTTTACTCTCGAGAAACGCTTCGGTAGAACTGCCGTGTGTCATTCTCTTAATTTCGCTTACATATGCCTCATTAGTGAAGTGGAAATAGCGTCAGTGATAAAGTTTTCTGCGGAATTGACGGTTAATCTTTAAAATAAATTTTTGCTGCGAGATTTTTCGAATACGCTACAATCCCAAAATAATTCAACCGAATATCCTTAAATATCACTTCATGCCTTTCATTTTTGAATATACTTAAATATCATTCCTTGCCTTTCTTTCAAGAATCGCACTGTATTTGAATAAAGATTTGATCATTTCTGCTTTGTTCATACTTTTATTTGAATGGCACCCAGTGAATGCTGCTATGAAAAAATCTATCACCGAAAAAAGGAAACTTTTTCCAATTACTCCTGACTTGGAACCACTTATATTGTCTGTGAATAACATAAATTTGCCATCGGCTGTGATATAGTGGCATGCAACAAGTTAGTTATTCATTGTAGCCCATAAAATCAAAACAATGTTTAAGAGACTTCCATTTCCAATTAACGACGGCACCCAGTTTTCAAGTGCTTTCAAGTATTTCACTTGACATATGACGTCTCACAAAAACAAAATGGTTCATTCGTCACATTTAAGCATAAAAAGAAATCTCGAAAACTCGAAATTACTTTTAAACCTCAGCTAATTTCCATTTCGGCACATTATTCAACAGGAGAAGAAATCCGAAAAAACCATATAGTCCTCAAAGTGAAAATGTAATAAATTTCATTGCACTTGTTTACATGACATTTATGTACGCTGGAAATTAACACATTGCATCAAACATTTGCACAGAAGTCAAATCATGGCTTCAATCTTCAGCAACTTTCATTGCTTTTCTCTCAGCTCAAAGCAACACTTCGCGCAGGTTTTTGAATAATTTTGCTTTGTTATTGCTTTTGTTTAATTCTCTCCTATTTCATTGTTCATTATCGTTTCTTCGAGCGATTTAACACGCGTTAATGGACTTCCAAGTGTATTTCGTACATAATATAATTTCTTTTGAAGATCATCGTTAGATGCTTCAGATTTTCGTCCATTGTCCATACAAGTCTGAAACAAGAGGCCTGAACGAAAAAAGTATGAAACAAGACAAGAAAGCAAAGCACATATGAAAAACTAGACAGTTAAAGAGACACTCAAATGGATGCACTTTTGTACAAAACACATCACTTGAGAAGCGCTCATGTAAACAAGCATCTCGACACATTAAAGTCTTGGCGACGGCATCGATGGCGCTGCGGTCCGAAAAAGTCATCAAGTTGTTGGTTTAAAACAAAGTATGAAAAACGAAGAAGAATTAAATCCGAAATAAATGCTTAAGGTCTTCGACTGCCTCAGGAAACGCGAGCAACAAAACATGCTGAATAAAAAAGTGACGCGAATACCATCTTCTTGACTTGACCATCTTCTTTGGAATAAAAGTAGATTTGGTGCCCGGTACTCCACGTTTGACTGAGTTTGTATGTTCTACTCAGCAAGACCAGTGACCGTTTTGATGGAGCCTCCAGCACTCAGCTTACGTTGAACTTATTTCAAGAGCCCTATTGAACCCTAAACACTTCTTGATGTGTAAATCAAGTCGTAGAAGAAATTACTTGATAACTTGTAGATTTTCTCTACAAGTCGTTTATACTTAC
Organism: Nemotelus nigrinus; assembly: GCA_947369275.1. Classification (NCBI taxonomy): domain Eukaryota; kingdom Metazoa; phylum Arthropoda; class Insecta; order Diptera; family Stratiomyidae; genus Nemotelus; species Nemotelus nigrinus. The sequence goes on from OX376374.1 coordinate 96,700,966, forward strand.
GTAGAGTCCGTCAATTTATCGTCGGCATCGTTTTTCTGCTAGGATTTTTTTTGGTTTGTCTAATATTCAAAATATTTATTAATTGCTGTATCTAGTTTATTACAATTATTTTTGGAGTATATGAAAAGTGCTGCCAGTTGACTCGAACCTGTAGGCGGAATTTTGATTTAATTTTTTATTTCTTTTTTTTGTTAATACTGAATATTCAGACGAGAAAATCGAAAAATGTCAACCATAGCATTCGCTTGGCGAATTCTACTAGCAAGAAACTTTATCGAAAAAGTTTTAAATTCAGTTTTGAGCAAAATGTTCATATATAAAATAAAATTAACCAACGTCATTAGTGCAGACCAAAAACAACAGAAAGTTAGGCTTCTGTGACTTTCTATTGATAATCATCATAAGCCTCCAAAATTAGAAAAATTAGGCTAAAACGTATCAGACGTACTTGGCAGCTCGTTCCAAATTTCTTTTATAGCTCATTTTCTCATACTTGTGATACCCTATTTTTGTTATTCTCTTTTCTTTTAACAAGACATTGACGAATGCGCTGGAGGTCCTTGCGAACACGGAGGCACCTGTATCGATCTGATCGGTGGCTTTCGATGCGAATGCCCACCTGAATGGACCGGAGATGTATGTCAAGTTGATGTCGACGAATGCGATTCGAATTCTGCCTCGAATCGCGGTCCGTGCATTAACGCCCAAGCCTGTTATAATACACCCGGAGCATTCTCATGCGAATGCTTTGAGGGCTGGGGCGGACCCACCTGTGCTAAAGATTTGGACGATTGTGTGGGACAGTGCAAAAATGGTGCGACATGCATCGATTTGGTGAATGATTATCATTGCGCTTGTGCGACGGGATATACAGGTAATTAATACATACTTTGCGGCATACAGTATGGTTATATATATTTATAGATATACCTAGGTAATATTAGTTCGAATGTGAAGCCTCTTTTAAGTTTCTTTGACGAGTTTCGAAGCGATGCTTTTGTTGATATCGTGCTTATAGTGATTTCTTTTGGATTTAGGTCGCGATTGTGAGACTGACATCGACGAATGTAATAATTCACCATGTCGAAATGGTGGTGAATGTGTGGATTTAATTGGGAATTTTAAATGCATTTGTCCGGTTGGATATTCGGGAACGTTATGTGAGGTAAGTGAAAACCAATTTCAGGCTATTTAATGTAAAAATTCATTTTAAAATATTCAATAAACATCATTTTAGAGTTTACTTACATATTTCGAATGAAGTTTAGCAAAAAACAATCTGAAACTAATAAATTTTGACGCAAAAACTGAAAAAAAAAATATAGCTTTTATATCGTTACAATGAAACAAAACAATGTTTACCATTACATTAGCACCTTTTTATACGATTTATCAGTAAGAATTCATAGTTTGCAGTACTAAGAATATTACTTTTCTCCGTGCAGTAATTTACGCAGCTTTCGACTAACTGCCAATTGATTTAATAGCTAAGTCGCCATTTTTTACTAATCTTCGAAAATATATAATAAAATCACTTTGGCCAATATATATATATATATATATATATATATATATATATATATATTTATATATATATATATATATATATATATATATATATATATATATATATATATATATATATATGTATATATATATATTTATCGGGGTTGCACATTTGTTGCCCGTTGTTGTTGTGCCGTGCTCAGTGATTTGATATAGGGCTCGTTTGTGTCCCCGAAGTTTTAATTAGACATATTTCGAGTAATATAATTGCATACATTGCATAATGTGATGGAATACGCCGATATGGATATCGTTTGCACATCGAGAGGGTGCCAAAAAAATGCATCGCCAACTTCTCGGAGAAAGTGAAACTATTTCGGTGAGAACAGTCAGAAGCAGTCTTGTGAAAGCCGGGCTACATAGCAGGATACCTAGGAAGAAGTCCTTGACAACGCCTGCTAATCGTAAGAAAAGAATGGGGTTCACATGGAACATTTAACCTGGAAAAATGGTTGCAAATTCATCCCTCCGAATGACGAAACGAAAACAAATTGCAGTGGCCCTCATGACAGGAGATTAGTAAGGCGACCAAGAAGTAACATGGTTGAAGCCAACTGCAACAAGCAATTTAAAATCTATAGATTTGATCGACATGAAAGTACTGGTGGTGGCGTCTCAATACTTGTTAAAAAAAATCATATTGCAACCGAAAGCATTGAATCCATAGGTATCAGCATAAGGCTTGATAATAAGTCTGTAAATTTTATCTCTGCGTACTTTCCTGGTATAGTATATAATTCTAGTAAAGCTACCCGGTATAAAAACGATATAAAAAAGTTGTTAAATGTAAAAGGTAACTATGTAATATGTGAAAATTTTAACGCCAGACATTCCTCATGAGGGTGTAGCAGATACAACAAATGGGGCGATATCTTATGGGCCATTTAGATAAGCGTCCACGCGTCCATGCGTTTTTAGATTAAACGAGTCAAGTCAACTCAAATCCAGTTTTTTGAAGGCGGGGCTAAGACGAAAGTGGTCGGATACGGTGATTGATATACCATTGACTTAATTGTTTTACTTTCACTCTTTGTCATTTCGAGATGATAAGCGGAGTGATGGATTGATAAGAGGATGGATATTACACGCTTGCAACGATGGTTTTTTTTATTTTCATATTATTTGAATTATAATAATTATAATAATTAATATTTGAAAACATCGTCGTGATCAATTTTAAAACATTACTAATTCGCATTCCTCAATTTTTCCCCATTTTTTTTCTTCCTTCCAAACAAATAAATTGGTAGCAGACAATTGTATATATTTATCCATGTGACTATATATACCTTCATATAAAATTGTTTGTGTGTAGATATTCGTATGCATTCTAATTTTTTCGTAATAGTCCTGCACGTAAGGATGCAAAAAAATATCCACATCATCATATAATAAAATAATCATCCACAAAACATATATTTAAATGATCATCAACGAATCATCCACACATGCCGCTGAGCGAAAGAAATCATTATAAAATCTATTGTACATGAATCAGCATACTCCACCTCCTTCGCTTTAGGTCCGCCCATATAAACAAAATCAAATTGACTCGTGTAAGCAAAACACGCTAGATCGCATGGACGCCTGGACGCATGGACCCTTGTCTAAATGGCCCATTACACAGCTTTCAAGTTGATTACAACTTCAATATACTTTTCCCGCATGAACCCACTTATATACCACGGCGACGTCGATCAAACCCCTCGGTACTTGATCTAGTTCTTACTAATGCTATGCCACTCTGCAGCCATTCATCTGTATGTGATGATTTAGGCTCAGACCACTTACCCGTTAGTCTTGAAGTCTTTGGAAAGCCATTGTACACTGAACCTCGCAAGTTTGATGTGAAAAATACAAACTGGAACCTATATAAAACCATTATTGGACAAAATCTAAAAAATATAAATATTGTCAGCATTCACTCTACCGTAGGCATTAATAATTGTATCAAACAGTTTTCCAATAGCACATATCTGCATTTGAGGCCGCTACTCCACCAGTAGTTATTGGTAAGAAATTCAAGGGCATTCCACATTCCCTCACATTATTAACTTCCGGCTTAAGCAAAGGCACATAACGGCTGAGTGGGCGGGGTCACAAATCACTAGGAAGGTCCATAGGGGCACACCGCAGGGAGGAGTTCTATCCCCTCTCTTGTGGAACCTGGTTATAAATACAATTTTGGATAAATTGGAACGCAAAGGACTAACGGTTGTGGCCTATGCCGATGAAATTGCTATATTAGTCTCGGGCAGGTTTCCGCACTCCCTCGGCAAGCTCATCGAGCATGCTCTGGGGCTGGTTGAGGAATGAGCAAACACCGTGGGCCTCGGCATCAACTCCAATAAAACAGATCCCGTGCTTTTCACTAGAAAGAACAAAATCCCTGAATTAGCCCCAATCAGGTTGAGCGGCGCCAGGTTAAGTCTAAAGTCACAAACTAAGTACTTGGGTCTTATTCTGGACAGCAAGCTCACCTGGAAGGCAAATTTAGAGGAGCGAGTTAAGCGGGCAAGCAATGCGATTTAGGTCAGCAAGAGAGTGCTGGGTAAAACGTGGGGTCTAAGCCCTGCTTTAACGCATTGGATCTACATAGCGATAGCCAGACCTATCCTTGCTTACGGATGCTTGGTCTGGTGGCCAGCTGTGAGTACGACTACCTTTGCCAGCATGACGAGTCCGAAGAGAGAGTCCTAGAGTCCGAATTTTTTCGGTTCCTGGTGACAAGGGCATTGAAGGAAACGAGAGGGGGAATGCGCTAGCCAAGCACGGAGCTAGCCTTCCCCTGTCAGGATCGGTTGACATTTGAACTCCAATCCAGACGATCAAATACTCTATCGACTCCAATATGATGCAAGGTGCGATGTGCAGATGGCGTGCAACTCAGACCTGCAAGCTAACCAAATAATGTGGGGGCATACAATCACGCAGCGACTAAGTTCCTGCTCGATTTAACGCGGACTGACTGCAAGCGGCTGGTCGGTGTCATAACTGGCCACTGTCTTGTAGCAGCTCATGCCATGAAAATGGGGCTCCTAACCAGCAACACCTGTAGGAATTGTCAAGTCCCGGGAGTCACTGAAACAATCCAACACCTTCTGTGCCACTGCCCGGCACTGGGGAAAACCAGGCAACGCTGCTTCAGCGAGCCCTGGCTGGTGGATCTCTCACATGTAGCGGAGCAGAGGCTGAAGGACATACTTCAGTTCGCAAAAAAGTCCGGGGCCTTAGATGGCCGTTTGGACTGAACTTTCCTTCTCCGGGTCCATTTATCTGGTATCGCTACGGACCAAATGGGTCTATGTGTGGCCATGTGCCAGCAAGTTAAACCTAACCTAGCCTATACCATATTATATATGTTACTATTATTAATATCATTATATACCCAATGAACCAATAAACCAAATTGAATTGAATTGAAACTTCACAAATATGGACCAATTGTTCGAAGCGGTGAAAGAAACATGTGCATCCATACCTGTAGAGAGAAGCAAGAGGCGACAATGCCGAATCGCTGACAAGAGACTGTAAAGCAGAAGGGTTTCCCGATGATATGTTGTTGATATTTTTTTTTGTTGTAGATATTTATTGTTTTTATTTGGCAAAATATTTGCAGAAATAAATGAATGTTAAAATAATTTTTCTGTGCTTCTAAGCGCGTTACCGCTCGAAATCTTGGATTTTCCTGAACATTATTGTCCAATCGTCGTTTAAGAGGTAGCAGTGACTAATATTTCACCTCCCTCGGTACGCGAATGATTGGTTTATTGACGGCCACAGTCAATGAGCTTGAGTAGCCAGCGGGAAGTGCACTCGCTTCTTGTGTGTGGAGTCGCTGGTTCGAATCTAGGTTCAAGCGAGAGACCACGCACCAAGCTTTGAGCTCACTTAGCTCTGAATAGGAAACTGAATTAATCAGGGGTAAAGTGAGTCGTGGAACTAATCGCTCCACACTCATATTCACATTAATTGTAAATTTGTGATGAAGCTCTCTACCAGCTCCCACCTCTAGCTTCAAGCACTCGAACGGATATGAGCTTTTTTCGATTTCATAATTTGCACATAAATTTGATGAAGCTATTTTCATGCTGCTTTTAGATTTTTACAGATTTGTATGCTTACTTTACTTAATATTAGTAGTATTTTGAAATGATTTTATTTTATTTTAACGATTGCCAATTTACTATGTTTTCTTTTTAATGTTCTAGCAAAGTTTTTTAATATTCTTAGCAGCAGGTTAGTTAATACATTATTGTTTTTATTAACATAAGTTTGTAACTTATAACAGCAAACATTATATATTCATTCCGATCCGTTTTTCCGCATCTTTTTACACTTTACAATATCATAGATCTCTGACTTACATATCATAGATCTCTGACTTGCACACCCACAAGCCTTTAACCCAATCTTGTCAAACAAATCGCTGCATGCATTTACGTAAGAGCATTTTTTTCTATACTTTATTCCCAAACAAACAATAGCCAACAAAATGGTAATGAATGCAACCAAAAACGAAATTACCTCATTGTATTTTTTGTGTACCAGCTCTAACCGTCTGCGTAGGAGTCTGATAAAAGTGTTAATTGATTAACTTAGTTGGGCCTTCACAGATGCCTCGCCTACTAACAGTATAAAAACATCTTGTATTTGACTATGACTGCAGCGCCGTGTACGTCACCCAAAGTACAAAGTTCCTTTTCTAAAAAATAAACAAAGTGTATCACTTTATCTTTCTTTTGAACATATTTCATCTTTGAAACATGCAAATGAATTTTTCCGAAAGAATTATTTATGTTAATTTCACTTAAGGGGTTAGTACACAGTGAACTTTTCAAATTTGTTTTCTTTCTAAAATTAGTTTGAACAGTTTTGATTAATATGGAAAAAAATTCATGTCGATATTCGCCGTGTTTTTTGAGTTAGAGTATTTTTGGCATCACGTAAAAATTTGATGCGCAGGCGGACGTGCGCCAGCGCTGGGGAGCATCGAGCAGTTGTTTCATACAACCGATCTCATTTGTTTGTAATCCGGTGGTAACTTATTTGTATAGAATCTTTGAGTATAAAGATATTAAGAATCGCAATAAAGCAAGCAGACTGTCTTCATTTTACCAAAATTTTACGAATATTCTGACAAATACTATGAAAATTTACGAAAATGTCCAAGTAATTCAATGAAGTGCAACAATGAATATCTTGGTTATTAAGCTTAATTTTCGCTGTGGTAGTTTATTAGGTGTGCGTTTTCTTGTAAAAAAAAGCACACTATGTTTTTGGGTGGTTAACTTTTATTTTCCACCTTGTAAATTTCTGAGACAGTTGAAAAAGGTAGTTCTCAGTAGTGAAGATAAGTTCAGAAGCGCTCATACCAGCAGCATAAATAAGTAAGTCATCAGCGTAGAGTCCTAACTCAATGCCGGGATGTTTGGGAATATCACTCTTAAAACTAGTTATAATGTCGGCCCAAGTACAGAACCTTGTGGAACCCCGGCAGGTATGATTCTGCATGACCCAATTGAAGGAAATATTTTCTATCCAGAAGGAATTATCGAATTATTTTGGTCAAATGTATATGGAATTTAAATTGCATCAGTTTATGTATAAGTTCCTAGTTCCAGACGCAATCAAATGCATTATAAATGTCGAGGGATATTGCTATAGTAGACTTTTTATCATTTAAACTACGTTAGATATAGTTGGATAATCTCTTTAGCTGATGAGCTGTGCTATGATTACTACGGAATCTGAACTGCTCATTTGGCAAAATATTACATCAGTCAAGAAATTTTTGGATATCATTTTTTATAAGTTTTTCCAGTAGCTTGCTCAAAGTACTCAGCAGGCTAATCGGTCTGTAGTTTTCTACGATACTACTATCACTGCCAGGTTTTAAAATTGGGATGATTTTTGCAGTTTTCCGCGAGTTGGGAGAATAAGATAGTATCTTACATTTAATATTTTTTATCCAATATTAATATTAAATAATTTATTGCTATAGCAGGTAGATTTTTCAACTGGACGCTACCAATTTCGTCTGGACCTAGAGATTTTTTATGTTTTAATAAACGGATCAGGCGGATTAAGTTTTTACGTTTGAAAGGCGGAGGAATATAGCTGGTCTCTTATTCCAGTTGTTGAATGCTGTTGGAAACCTGAAATTCAACCTGATGAGCCCCTTAAGGGGTTATACGCAGTTAAATCGATTTTTTATTTTTTGCATTTTCAGAATGTATATTTAACTGATAATATTCCCTGAAAATTTCAAATCGATCCGACAAGTTTTTTCCGAGATATACGCATATTTGCAATCACATCTCGGACTGTTAGAAAGTAGGCGTAGTATAGACCGAAGCGCATAGGAGTACGCGAGAGGGAAGAATGGCTCGTAGACAGCATCAAATCGAAGTATTAGAAGCTGGTGAGGCTACAAAGGGTACATCTTATGGCCCTAGAACAGATGACTCCATGTAACTTAAAAAAAATTATCTATGTGGTAACTTTTTCCGAAACTTTAAACGCGTTTTTCTCAAAACTATGTTTCCAAGTCGGTGACCAAGAATTCTAAAAAAAACGTCTCAACCAAATGGTTTGAAATTTTAACACAACTTTCTCAGATATATTCCTCAGGTATTAATCGAAGGAATAAGATTTTGGATAATTATTTCTGTTTTTTTTAAACAATTTTAAATGGCAATTTTCGTCAAAAATTCGATTTTTTTTTTTACGAAGCTGCCATTTTGTCAAAAATCTAAATTTCGATTATTCCTTCGATCAATACCTAGTTTTATCTATCTACTAAAAGCATCTGTTTGGTTTTTTGACTTCAGATGAATTATACCGGAGAAATCGTGGTCACCGCCGAATACCTTTTTTTGGAAGACCTTCAGGAGATCGTCTGGAGGAGCGCACCAGATCAATATTTTTACAAATTATTAGTGTCATTATAAACTTAGATGTTGGCACTAAATGCATATATACTTTTTGTTTTTGTAAAGTAAAATACCTTTTCACAAAAAATTGATAAAAAAACGTCTTTTTCCGGCCTTCTAACTGCGTATAACCCCTTAATACATAGTTATGCACGCTCATGTATATTTTCTTGGTTGTTGGGTCACATCACATTTACTCCGGTTTGTTGAGTTTACTTTACAAGTGGGCGCAGGCACGTACTTAAGTAATTTCATTTGCTATATTACAATAAACAATTAAACCAACGTATTTTGCTTGTTTCTGTTGGTTTTAGGCAGATGTGAGCTGAGTGTGATTTTTGACGTTTTTAACTAATATACTGTTTTAATACCCGGTAGACCGTAGGTTTTAAAAAAGATGATCATAATGAGCGGAAAATGTAAGAAACTGTATGTAAATGTATGAAAATGTGAAGTATGAGCTGTATAAAAATGATTGATGACAATTTGGGTGAGGATGTGTAGACATCCTTGTCATTCCATAAGATGCAATATTGACGGAGTGATGAGAACATTTAAATGATTTATTTTAGATTTTACTGCACGAGTGTTGAATTTGCCGAATGCAAAGATGCGCACGACGTGCATATTATATTATAACTACAAACACAAATATATAATGATGGCAAGTAAAAGAGATTGTCATGAGGCTCCTCACACAAGTGTTTCCAAGACCTTCAATTTAAATTGAATTTGTATTTTACAAAAAGATATTCCTTCAAAATACATATATCAATTGCCCAAAGCTGTCAAATGATGCAGAAGAAATCAAAATTTCTTACGGTTAACTCCAAAAAATGTTTATGAATCAAACTAAATTATTTTCAAAACAGAATTTTTTTTCTTGTCTTTTTCCGCATTAAAATGTTTGCAATGCATATTTAGAAAGAACAAAATTCTAACCGTTTCAACCCAAATCATCTTTGTTTTACAACAATACTTTTTACTATTATTCAATATTTCCATACCTTTTTTTTCAAAATTAAATTTACTTCCTCATAATTACAGGAAGCAAAAGATCATTGCAACCCATCACCATGTATCGAAGGTAGCTGCTTAAATACACCCGGCGGATACTATTGTCACTGCCCTCCTGGCCGATCTGGTAAACATTGTGAACTGGCACGTGCTCCTTGTGTGAATCTCTCATGTAATGGTAAGCAGTTATTACCTCTAATTAAAATCACCTAATAAATAAGTTGATGATTTGCCGCGAGGTTGGCAACAAATTTGTAGATACGCGTACTGTATGTACACTCCAATTAAAAACAATGGTTTGATGTAGTACCCTCTGGATCATGACATTGAGTTTGATGATGAATAGGCTACGAGGGTGGGTCATTAAGATCGGAAATGAGTAGGTAGGTCATTAATACGGGTAGTTTAATGAAACTAAATGAGTTCAGAGACTTATCATAAGTATAAATAACAAGTTCTATTTCCATTGAGCTATTAGTTTTTGAACTATCGTCGACTAAGCAGCTCAATTTGGAAGAAAGTGTAAAATATAGATAAAATTGAGTACCACACTGTTAGTTCCTTACCAAACAAGAAAAGTTGGCTCAAACCATAATGGAAGAGATAGCATCCGTTTACAGAAAAATGTCTAGTATAGGTAAAACCATAATTTACAAGTGGTATAGTTTTTTTTTATACAAGTATGGGTCTCAATTGAAGACGAAAAAGTGAAATTGATTATTATTATTCTACCACACGTGCTCCAACCTGTTTTGAGAGCAAAACCGCTTTACATTTAAACTTATAGGGTGGAAAAGTTTTCAAGGTTACCACTTGCATAAATTCCAAGATTTATTAAAATCAAATACTACAAAACTTTGAAAGTAGCATCTCCTATATCATAAATATAGAAAATACTCAGTGTTTGCAACACTTTACCAGCACTGCAACTAAAAGTCTCCTTCAAGTTAAAATCAAATTAACCTATCAATCCCGATTTTATCCGATAACTTCGTTGAAAGTTACAGGGATAGAAAGATGTTTGGGACCACTATCCAAAAAATTTCCAGAACTTAAATTTAAACATTGGTAATTTATTTTCATTCTAAATGTTCGCGATATGAATACTTTGTAAGCATTTATTGATACGAAAATAGCGAAAACGCCTCGCGCTAGCAACCCTTTGCTAGCATGAAAGCCAAAAATATATCACACGTACCTCACATGAACCTACCCTGCGAATTTCGTTCCGATTCAATGACTGTATTGGAAGTTATAGGGTTACAAAGAAATTTAGGGTCACCACGCGCAAAAAATTTCAAATTTTCGAATTCTGAATATTTGTGTTTGATTGTCACTGCAGGATCATTACCGTTTGAAAATTTTACGATAAAAACGTTTAATAAAGATCTGGCAAAAACATGTAAAACCGATAATAAATGGCACCCTTATATTGGTTTTCCAACCAGATTCTGAATATTGCCTACAGTAAGTTCCATTTACCATATGAATTCTGTTTTGATTGCATGACTGTACTGGCAGCTATGGGGTTTCTCAGAAAATTTTCAAAATCCAAGACACCAAAATTACCGTAGCTGGTAGCTCCAACCGAATTTTTCAACCATATTTCTACCACATGTGGCTTGGAGTAAAGTTCATGAATTTCATGAAAATCTGGTAACTGAATCAGAATTCATAGGGCAAAAGCAGTATTTTTTCTTGTTAATTTTTTAAGATGGCACCACAGGCACAGAGACATTTCCAAATCGCTTCTATCAGACCTGGTCCTACTTAAAACCAATACATTCTGTGATTTTCAGATGTATCTGTTTTTTGGATCGTGAATTCCCGTGAACAGAAGTTTCTGATGCTTAAAATATAGGCACCTTGGAGAAGGGCTACCGTTCTTGTCCGATGTGAATTTTCAAAAATTTTGCTTTACTTGTGTAAACAAATCATAAGATTTCTAGATGAGTTGGTTTTTATTGTAAAAGACGAACATTTTTCAGGAGAGCCAATGATTTGAAGTTTTTCATTTTCAGTGCTTGCCGTCGCTGCAGGGTTGCTAGCATGTTCATAAAAACTACACGAGTAACATAACTACAACTTAGTAACATCAATATGTCTTTTCAGATTCATAATGATCTGATAGTCTGGTCAAAAGTTATCGCAATTCAAAACTTTTCACATTTTTCCAATTTAATTTTAGGCACCTAGCTAGCGTACACATAAGGTTGAAGATTTAAAAATATTATCATATTCACATTTAAAACACCTTTAGAATTACATGAACTTTATTATTGCAAAAGTTATTTGTTGACATAATAGGTATATTTAAAATATCGCTAAAATGGCCACCGGCGCCAAAAGGTTAAAGATTATTAACATTTTGTGAGACCTGCTACTATTCTGCATATACACCAATATATCCTGAAAGTTTCAGTTCAATCGGATAGCGCGTTCCGAGAATTTTTATATATATATATATATATATATATATATATATATATATATATATATATATATATATATATATATATATATATATATATATATATATATATATATATATATATATATATATATATATATATATATATATATATATATATATATATATATATATATATATATATATATATATATATATATATATATATATATATATATAGGTTAGGTTAGGTTCAACTGGCTGGCACATGGCCACACATAGACCCATTTGGTCCGTAGCGATACCAGATAAATGGACCCGGAGAAAGTTCAGTCCAAACGGCCATCGAAGGCCCCGGACTTTTTTGCGAACTGCAGTATATCCTTCAGCCTCTGCTCCGCCACATGTGATAGATCCACCAGCCAGGGCTCACCGAAGCAGCGTTGCCTGGTTTTCCCCAGTGCCGGGCAGTGGCACAGAAGGTGTTGGACTGTTTCGGGGACTCCCGGCTCTTGACACTTCCTACAGGTGTCGCTGGTTAGGAGCCCCATTTTCATGGCATGAGCTGCTACAAGACAGTGGCCAGTTATGACACCGACCAGCCGCCTGCAGTCAGTCCGCGTTAAATCGAGCAGGTACTTGGTCGCTGCGTGATTGTATGACCCCCACATGATTTTGGTTTGCTTGCAGGTCTGAGTTGCACGCCATCTGCGCATCGCACCTTGCATCATATTGGAGTCGATAGAGTATTTGATCGTTTGGATTGGAGTTAAAATGTCAACCGATCCTGACAGGGGAAGGCTAGCTCCGTGCTTGGCTAGTGCATCCGCCTTCTCATTTCCTTCAATGCCCTTGTGACCAGGAACCCAGGAAATTCGGACTCTACTGTGGTTGCCCAGTCTGTTCAGGGCCTGAATACAGTCCAGTACACACTTCGATTTGTATGTGTAAGACATCAGAGCTTTGACCGCTGCTTGACTGTCTGTAAAGATGTTGATTTCCTCACTTGTGGTATCTCTGGCGTGTGCTAGGTCTGCGGCTTTACGTATCGCAAAAACCTCCGCCTGAAAAATACTACAGTGGTTAGGAAGCCTGAAAGCTGCTTCAATAGTTGCATCTGCAGAACATGTTGCAGCACCCACTCCGGCAGCCGTTTTAGAGCCGTCAGTGTAGATGCTAAGAGCTGCTGCGCCCCTTTGCTGTTTCCACTCCAGCCCATCCCCCACAATCGCTTGATATCCCCGCTCGAAGCACAGAGTGGGGACCAAGTAGTCGGTGCTACCTGCGTACCCCCGCTCAATACTGCTGTGACCGAAGGATCGTGACTCGAAGTGTCCCGATTCCCTAAGCCTGACAGCAGCTTTTGCAGCTGCGCCCTTAACGAAGAAATCAAGCGGAGGCAGATGAAGCAGGACGTTCAGTGCAGACGAAGGAGTCGAGGCTAAGGCACCTGTGGTACAGAGAGCCGCCAACCGCTGAACTCTATTCGTCATGCTGGCAAAGGTAGTCTTATTTTATATATATATATGTATATATATAAATATATATATATGTATGTATGTATTTTTGGCCAAAGTGATTTGAATGCTAATGTTCTTCGAACATTAGTAAAAATTGAAAATAATGCATGCAATATTCGAAGATATTATCCTTGAGTGACCAAAAAATGTGGAAAGAGGTAATACGCTTTTTTGTAGTATCATATCAGCCATTTCTTACCCAAAGCAACAAAAGTTTGATAGTATTGAACGTACCGACAGTAATAAATATTTGCAGTCCAGTGTCATTGTCCACTTAGTAAAGAAATTCCAGAACACTATCAAAGTTACCATAGCTGGCAGCCCTTTCATGATTTTTTCCACAAAAAATCTACGAAATTTGGCTTACAGTAAGGTCCACTTACTACATGATTTTAGTTTTGATTCATGACTGAAAAAAGCTTTGATTTTAATGAGTACACTTATAAGATTTAGGTGACAAAAGCTTTCATAGCTGGCAGCTCTATCCTAATTTTTCAACCAAATTTCTACCAAATGTGGCTTAGAGTTAGTTTCAAGTACCGCGTGAATCTCGTTAAAATTTTTTGACTGAATTGCAAGTTTTTGGCAAAGAAAGCAGTTTTTTTGTGGTGATTTTGCAAGACGGCACCACTGCCGCAGGATTGCCCCATTTCAAAATCACTTCTATTAGACCTGGTCCTAGTTGAAACCAACATGTTTTGTAAATTCAGTTCTCGTGGA
>OX376374.1:96715333-96789295 GCA_947369275.1 Nemotelus nigrinus
GGAACATTTGATCAAAAATAAATGCGATTGTCACTGATAATGCTGCTTGCAGGTTAATGCAAGCAAAACTTCTTCAATTTAATTATATTCCATGTCTCGCGCATATTTTAAATTTGACTGTGTCTGATATTGAGGGCACCTGATTTTCATTTTATCATGAAAAAGTGCAAAGATATTGATTCTTATTTTCAACCGAGCTCAGTTGTTTCAGATATGCTGACAATTGCCCAAAGACAGCTCAACAAACCTGAATTGAAGTTGATTCAGCAGTTCCGTTCACGTTGGAATAACGCATACGCCAAGATCAAATGTTTCTATGAAACCAGGCAAGAATTGACTTTGGCACTAGCCGAATGTGAGAAGGCACTTGAAACGTTACTCGCCGAAGATTTAAATGTGGTGCCTAATATTATTCTGCTATTAGAACCATTTTATGTGGCTACGACAACAATATCTGGCGCAAATCACATTACTCTTTCTTATATAACTCCGTTATTACGAGGGCTTATTCTACAATTATCGAAAGTTGGAATTAACTTAAAAAAAACCCTGCTGGAAAGAACATTTATAACACTTTATGCAAATCAGTGCGGGAACGATTAATACCGTTGAAGAGAAAGGTTCTTATAATGTTAGTCACCATTCTGGATTCAAGGTTCCAAAAATAAGTGAAGACGATGGAAACATAGCTGCGCAATCTCTTCAAATAGAATATACTTCTTTTCTGATGACACAAAAGCCGGAGTCAACTCAGAGTACTTATGAATTTACGGCAATTGCATACAAATAACGAAGGAAAAGTCGAAAGGAAACAAATCCAAGGAGTTATTATTTCTACCTGTAGATCTATTCAAAGGCAAAGCTTATAGTTGCCCAAATAACGTTGCAAAAATATATAGATATATACCAAAACCTGAAGAAACCTCCCATTGGAAACGACATATGTATGTCTCATCGACTACTTGTTTGACTCAAATACTGAGACAATGAAAATGTATTCTCTATAGCATCCATGTATACTTGCGTCTTCTGTTCCGAGTGATGGTTTTTTTTCGAAAACTGGTGTAATTCACAGTGATCGCAAAAACCGCTGAAAGTCTAAAAGCGTCTCAACGAATTGCTTTTCCTAAATCAAAATGCTCAGCATTTCGGAAATGAATAAAACTCTGTATTTTGGTGTTTCTCTATCATAGTAATTGAATTCTCAGTTATTTTTTTTTAAAAAATTATGAATCCTGGGTGTATATACTAATTTCGCAAAAACACATATACACCATCGATAGTCTATCGATAGCCTATCGATAGTTTTAAAAATAACATCGATATTATCGAAACATCCAACTATCGATGTTTAACGTACACTAATATATATATATATATATATATATATATATATATATATATATATATATATATATATATATATATATATATATATATATGTATATATATGTATATATATACATATATATATATATATATATATATATATATATATATATATATATATATATATATATATTTACATATGCATGTATGTATACACATATATAGAAATATGAATTTTTGATCAAAGTTGTTTTAATAATAAAAATCAATCAATCAAAAATCTTACCTTAACTCTTCACAAGATTCAAAAAGAGTTCTATTAACTACATTCCAAGGGTCTGGTTTGAATACTACAATCGTCATTGTCCGAAGAAGAATGTGAATCGACAAACTTCCTAACATGCCTCCAAATGAAAATGCATCGTCTTTTGCAGGTTCTTGTTCCTCCGCGCAAAATTCCTCCTTTCAATATGTTATGGAGAGTATTTTGATGCTGTTAAAATTCAGCCAAATTAAGTAGATAAGATGCGCGTAGCACAGCATCACTAATTATGTATGCACACAAATAAACATCATAAATCGGTTTTAGTAACAATACCTGGAAGCACATCTTTCGAAAATATTTGCATTTGATTTCATATGATGCTGATGTTATTAGCTGACCCATGATCGGAGACTTACTCGGCCAGCCAATCTACATATTTGAATTAAAATAATTTATGATTGTAATTCGAATTTAATTTGATGCTTGGCCGAGTTGAGTTGTAGCTGAACGCAGCTCGTACGGACATTTTAGCATCAGTACAAGCATCATTATCAACGGCAGCGTTCGCGGAAAATGGTAGATGTTTGGGAACATTTTTCGAAGCTTGGTTTTTTTTGGCTTGCAGTTTTTCTGTCAGAATTTTATGCTGTAACGGGGTCACAAAACGATGAGCTCGATATGAGCACAGTTTTTGCAATGATAGAGAATGAATACTTAAGTGAGATGTAATATTTGGACGGCTTTGATGATGATGGGATCAAAGATTGTGTTATGAATTAATCAGTTCCAAGAAATGTATAAAGTTGTCAAAATTAATCTTGAAAGCGTTTCATTTTTCAGCATACTTTTCTTGACAAGAGTTCATTGACATTGCTTTGATAATTGACCAGATTATTTTTAATTTCAATCGAATTGAATTGAATTGAATTAAATATTATTTTATTATAAATTATTTGTACAATCTTAAACTAACTTACAGTTTAATTAACAAGAAAAATAACTTAAAATCTAGCGGCTATATTTTTTGGGCTGCTGGCTCTAATCGTTTGTTTTTTTGGTTTTTTTGCATAAATTTTGTTTCTTACACATTAATGATATTACTCAGCCTGTACAACAGCTGGGATTACACTGGTTATAGTTTTCTTAAACATTACCTTACACTTAAATTGCGATCTAACCTATGTCTAATTATAGTTACTTAGCCTAATTACATCCAATCTTAACCTAGGTCTTAAATCTATCCCCTTGTGTTTGACGGGTGGCATGTGTAGTCGAAAAGCACATCCATAATCTGCCATTGCAATCCATAAGCTGCCATTGCAATGCATCGCGGGGCGCATAAATGGTTCATTAACGCCTAAAGAATCAGTCCATTCTCATGTCCGTCTGTTTGTCTGTAAAATGTTGTCGTTAATTCCACAACTCGGTCCCTAAGTGGGTTCAGTCCCGACTCCTGATACAGGAGAAGGTTCTTCGGCCACTTTTTAGTTACCGGGTAGTAGAACCTACCGGTGCAGAAGCGAAGGATTCTTCTTTCGAATACCTCCGCTTCTGCCATGACAGTTTTTGAGCAGGTAATCTAGGATGGAGATGCTTAAGTCAGGATTGACCGGATCAGGATCTGATAGCAAATGGATATAGCTTTGGTGGTCATGCTCATTTCTTTTGGCAAAAAGAGGTCGGATGCGTTGAAATGCAGATTTGGCAGCTTTGATTTTCCGCCGCACAAAGGGACTAAATTTTAAAAATTCCTGGAAATCGATTCCGAGGTACTTTAGAGATGGGCCAGGAGTAATCTTAGATGTTCCGAACGAGACAGCGAGACAGCGAGTTTCTTGGTCTTGTTGCGAATAGTTTGAGATCCCCGATACTTGGAGGGATTGCGAAATACGCAAAGCTGAGTCTTACTGCTGTCTGGTTTGATGCCTCATTCGTCAAAGTAAAGATTTAGTTCTACCAAGTAGTATTCCAGGCTCTTCGCTACTTTGAGTGAGTCTTGGCTCGATGCGAATAAGAGCGTGTCATCGGCATATTGGAGGACACTAGAATAAGAAGGTCAGCGGTGAATATGGTATAAAGAATCGGTCCAGTGACAGAACCTTGTGGCACTCCAAATGTCACAGGCTTAATGATAGAATCTGCTCCATTAACGCTGACATAATAAAGTCTGTTGGTTAGAAAGCTTGCGGTGAGTCTTATTACCTTTTCCGGGAATCCAAACTTGATCAACTTCAACAGAAGGCCTTGGCGCCAGACGGAATCGAAAGCCTTCTCGATATCTAAAGCACACACCACGGTCGGAGTGTTTCGCTCATTCAAGTGAGACACAATTTGATCATGCAAGTATGAGATGGCGTGCTGATTACCGTGCTTGCGCTTAAAACCAAACTGGTGTTCGCGAATTATTTGTGTGAGCTCACAGTAGTTTTTTATCATTTCCATCCAAATTCTCTCAAAAATCTTCCCCAAGTTAGGAAGCAAAGAGATTGGACGGAAATTGCTGGCCTCTTTATTTTTGCCCTTCTTATGGATGGGAACAATCTTTGCTACTTTCCATGTGTCCGGAAAGTAGCTGTTGCTCACGGCGTTGTTGAATTAACGCTTTTGTGGTATTTTTCTTACCCACACAAAATAAATCAACATCCACTCAAAGAATTTCAAAGGAACATATCTCAAAAGAAACATCAGTGCATCAATAAACTTGAAAAATGGACGTTTCTCTTCCCTTAATGTTTGACGCACAATTTGCCCAAATTGGCTCCATTCCACACCTTTCACGGTTGTTTTTCCATCACCTAGCCCGTGTTTCGGCTCATAAGAAAGAAATCATCTTAGCACGTCATTCATATCATAATTCAGATTATTCATTGTATTCCAATCAACTTTCTGTTTGACCTCCAACTACCTAGAAATCCCTCGCGTACGTAAAAAATACCATTCTGGGTTGGATCTTTCATTTACTTTTCATATACCTGTTACACTTAATTTACAGTATCTTCTTCATCTAATTTGTTTTCTGACTCCAGCTTAGACGCATACCGAGAGCACTTCTCTTTTATTTATTTATTTTTTATGTTTTAATCAGTGCCACAGAGGAAGATATGCATAAAATATATGATGATACGGTTCATACCGTACTCGGATCGCATGACGCGATATAATGATGTGCAATGCTATAGGTCCAAAAAGGATAGGATCTTATATCTATTGACCAAAGCGTATCAGCCGGTCCGGTGTCGGTCTCATGCCATTTCATTTCATTCGCATCGGGTGGCCAGTTGCTTAAGCTGTGGCTAATTTGTATCCGTGAAAAGAAGCCAATCGGTCCACCCGAGAACCGAACGTACCCAACCGATCGTTATGCCTCGTTTACACATATGGCGAACGTTTCGCCGAGAAACTTGGGAAATTACTTCCCAAAACATTTGACGAGTATTCAAAGTCTTCACTCAAAACTGTTTATTAAAGCGGTAGACCCTTTTTTATTTCAGTACGCCATAAAACTTGTCCTGTCCGCAGTGAGAAGATTTTAAGAGTGTGAAGTTTAAGTGAGCAGCTATGCATGTAATCTTGGTAGGTAGAATTTTCTCTGTTCAGAAGTTAGTTTAAACATATTCAAACAGTTTACCTTGTATCCATCCGTAATCATGAATCTTGTCCGATATAATGCATCTTGTCCATGATTCCTACACTCTAAAAAGTGGGTCTATAATTAATACTTTGATAAAAGGAAATATATTCATTTTCTCGTTTAAAATAACGAATCACAAATTTTTTTACACATACGATGTGCATTTTTGTTAATTTTACGTCACGTCAGCTGAATAATTCACAGCTTTTTGTAAATTGAAGCAAAAAGAGTTTAAATTTACTAGTTTGCTATTCACCTTTGCGCCAAAGCCATAAAATTGCATCATTTTTTAGGGTAAAATTACACGATTTGGTCGTAAAAAAAATATTCTTTTTACGCACTTTTGTAAATTTACATCTTTCATAGTAGGAAACCAGTTTCCTACTATTATAAGGGTAAAATTCAACCAAAATTTTTTTGAGTGTAGGCAAACCAAATCGATTTTCAAATATCAACGGAGCCAGCACCAGACCTTTTTTTCAAATTCCCGATACGGAAAAGCGACAACATTTCGAGCGGCCTCGAGCTAAGACGAGACCTTCATAAAATCGGGGGGAAACACCATTTACACTCCCTTGCTTGTGTGAATGAAAAAAAGGCAAGAATAGATGAGGTCACCATTTACACTCTCATGCACGGCAACATTTGCCATATCTTGCGGAGAGTGTAAATCCGACATTACATTTCACATCTCTCCCTTTGTTTTTTTTATTTGGTTTATTTATATGATAGGATGGGATGGCTCAACCGCATTCCCATGAGAAATAGGAATCGATGGGATAATGTTGGCGTGCGTACCACACCACAAATTTCGTCTAAAGGCCTCGCTCTTGCTATATTGGTTGTTGATGTTGGCTAAATTTTCGATAAAACTGGACTGAAATACAGTTAATGTAGAAAGTATTTGGTCACTTGTACGATTTTATTTGAAAGCCTATAACTTAGCAAAATATATAACAAGGCAATATATTTTTATGATAAAAGGTAGTTTGTAATTTTATTTGAGAAAGATGTGCTAGCAATAAAATATTCCAGGAAATATAAAACACACAAAATATTCGGTCAGCGCGACTGTCTTAGAAATTAATCTTTGTAGTTTCAAATGGAGTGATGAAAATTGCGCAGTTAGCTTATTTTGCATTAAATTTTTAAGTAGGATATGCGAAGTAAAACTTTTTCTTTGCAAGATAATTTTAATTTAATCATGGGCCCTAAGAGAAAAGAATTGGATGAAGTGCAAAAGAATATTACTATAAATATGCGTCAAAATGCAATTGCACTTCGAGAAATTAGCAGACAGACGGGTATTTCTTTTTCTACTGTACAGTCTTTCTAGAAAAAATATGATGAGCGAGGAGAACTCCAAAACGAATCAAGATCTGATCGGCCTTTTAAAATGACAGACTCTGCGCGCACTTTTAAGGATAATCAAGAAAAATCATAAAATGAGTCCGCCAAAAATTGCAGAGATTCTTAGGAATGGCAACCAGATACATGTGCCAGAAAGTACGTTTTTAAGCAAGTTTTCTACGGCAAGAAGGTTAGTATGGCCGTTTTGCCAGACGGAAATATTACGTCAATAAAAAGAATAAAAGGATTCTTTTGAATTTTGCAAAAGATAACAGAAATGAGCGGCTCGAATTCTAAAATAAGTTATATTTGCAGACGAAAGTAAGTGTAATATATTCGGATCACATGATAGGCATAGGGTTTGGAGGCAAAAAAATTCGAAGATGGACCCGAAAAGTTTATAGCCAACAGTAAAACATATATGAATTCAAGAAGTGTTGGAAAGTTGCAAAAAATTGGTGGAACAATAAGCCACTAATATTACATTAATATATTAAAGGATAATTTGTTAAGCAGCGCAGAAAAATTTGGCATTCGGAGAGATTTTTTGGATTATCAAGATAACGATCCAAAGCATTTAGCACAGGACACCAAAAACGCGACGAAAAAATTTGCCAAAAAATAAAAAATCGAACAAGAAAGATTTTATTTTAGCTTTGATTTTTGAAAGAAGAATAGGAACGAATTTCAACGGACGGAAAGCTTAACCTAGTCAGTTAGTCAAAGCAGTGCTCAATAAAAGAAATCCCACGAAGTACTGATGTATGATTTGGATATGTTAAAATCGTTTTCATTTTTGCTTTTAAAAAACTATTTCAGGCTCCCAATTTGCTGACCTACTTTTTGTGTGCTATTTCAGAGAAAAATCGTTTCGTTTTATATTTTCTTGTAACTTTAGAACGCTATATGTGAGTTAAAATTATAAGTGAATACTTTTGCTGTTAATAAAATAATGCTGATAGATAATTAAAAAAATATAGAATTATTTGTTAAAAAAAATATTGGACTTTTTCTGAAAATCCTCCAACCTTGCTTGAAATACCTTATTAAGCAGATTGGTTCGGTATAGCATCCTGATAACACTCGAACTGAACATCGTACTCTTGGAACGAACATTTTAAAACTATTTTCGTGTTGTCATTTTCACCTGATATACCCGAAAGATAGTTATCCACATACTCTTTAATATCTGCACATTTCGTCTTGTTAGTTTTTTCGATTCCTTTAACAATATTTGCATTTAATCTTTCAGATGAGTGTTCGCCGTCAGCTAATGAGACCTTGAATTCGATGCCGTGCAGTGGACATGGTAAATGCGAATCGACAGATAACCGTGGCTTTCATTGTAGTTGTCATTCAGGCTACACAGGACTGTATTGTGAACATAGTAAGTTCGATCAGTGCATGTCGTCTTGTTTGAATTTTATTTTCCGTTTCACATGATCTCAACTTGTTGCAAATGTCTGCTGTGTACTAAGTAACGAGCTTATTTTTTCACTAGTTATGTCGTTGCTCGTTTTTCAAATCGAATAATGCTAATTAAATACTCTTCTTGTCTTCAACACCATTTTACAGATCTTAACGAATGTTCGCCGAACCCGTGCAAGAATGGCGGGATTTGCTTGGATGGTGATGGTGACTTTACATGCGAATGTACCTCAGGATGGATAGGTAAAATTATTTTACTTTAAAGTTATTTTCGTTGTTTAATATCGTTTTTTGTTGCTTTCTGGCTGCGTGAAAGAGATCTAACAGGGTTGTCATAATGTTGTACTAATAATTAGAGCTTTTTCGCTAAAAAAAAAGTAAGAGCTGTTGAGGAATAAAATATGTTCTCTTAGATCATAGACACGACACCATAGACATATCCATGAACCAGTACGTGAATGGACCAATTTTACTACGCAAGCACTTACTCTCTGCAAAAAAGCTTTCTCTTCAATGCTGCACATTCCACCCTTCCGTGCAGGGTTCCCACTTTTGATACATTTGTATCATTTTGATGCATTTTTATTTGTAACTTCTATTTTTGATACAATGATACAGGACCTCAGTGATTTACGACAAAATGATACATTTTGTCAGCCAGTAAATAAATTCAATTTTTTTAATTTTGCTGCCATGTGCCAACCAAATCTCCTCTCTCTAGCAGTAATAACTGCCAACTTCAGTCTACTGAACTACGAAAAATATCTAATATGTGATGACTCTAAAGATTTGAAATTTTCAAGCTATTTAAATAATAATGAGAAAATGAATGTTGATGCGTTTTGGGATAAACCAAGTTTGGTTGAAAATATTTTAGGTAAACAGCTACTTTCCCTAAAAATAATCTGCGCTCCGTATTAATTTCGTGAAAATTTTGAGCGCATTCGCAAAGAACCCACATTTTTTATAATTTTTTTTCGCAGCCTCAATATTAATGGCAATACACAGATGAAAACAAAGAGCAGAAGCAATTTGTGATTTTTTTTAGCCTCTATATTATTCAATAAATATAGTAGCTCCAAATTAAGTTGTTTTGTATATTATTATTGTAATTTCATGACTATAGTATATTATAGTTTCAGTACCTTGACCCAAATACACTTTCGAGAACTTTTTGATACATTTTTACCAATATTGATACTATTTTTGGAGAAATTTGATGCGGCGGAAAATTTGGAAGTGGGAACACTGCTTTCGTGCTCTAGATGCTCTATGTACACATAAATTTTCTCTCTTTCTGCTATTTTCGATAAAGTCGATTTGCAGTTTGCGGGGAAATTTAAAGTAAAATTCAAATTCGACACAAACTTTCAAGCTATCTAAGTTTTCTTTATAAAATGTGGTGTTATTTCGCAAGAAAAGTGCGAAAATGTTGCATAAACACATTTCAAAGCCATTTCCTAGCGCGAAAGGAAAGCTTTTCATGGTAAATTCATTGAAATGAAGTGCATCGGTTTGAATTTGTATAGTAATTACACAGATATAAGAGAGAATGGATTAGAAATCGACAGAGAGAAATATGCTAATTTTCGACTGTTTGCTTACTGGTGTGAGAATGAGGTACTGGTGTGTGCCCTACGCAGTTCATATGATAACGCTCATGCCCGAACCGGCGAGTGGGGATTAAAATGCTTTTTGTGAATGAAATTAATTATGATTTCACACAAAAACTATATGAAATTGATGCCAAAGATTAATTTTACCCACCCGAAATACGATATCACCTGCGAAGCACTTCGGTAGCTGCTTTTGCAGCCTGGAACGCCGCACTTCATTATCGCACTATTTTATAATTTTTTACTGCTAATTTACTCGCGAAACCGACACAAATGATTGCGCACAAACGTAGATGTACGTTTCCACCGAATACGCCGAAAAATTTTCAAATTTTATTTAAAAAAATTTGACTGAAAGTCAATGCTCTCAATCTCCGACACAAATGAAACTGACATTGACGTTTCTTTCCGCGTTGCCCGTTGCACGCTTTCACCACAGCGTAAGAAGTTAGTTCCTAACCAGGGTGCGGACTCCGTATATGGTCCAAAAATCCAGTGAACTGGCCTGAGATTGTATTGTTGATCAGCCTGGAAAATTGGAAGAAATCGCATGAAACAGAAAGAGGTGCAAGATAAGATTCGACAACTAAATACTCAGGCTAGATTTTTCGTTGCTCACATACGGCTCACTCTCGCAAAAAATTCCAGCATACTCTCAGGTTGCTTTGACAGATAATGCATTGCGTAAATGGATGCGCAATTTCAAGGTCAAAGTGTTTTTTCTGGAAAATGGAAGGAGTTCACCTACTTTTCATTCCATACACTTTGCTTGGACACCGATCTGCTGTTCACAGTATTAAGACTTTTCGGTTGTGATTGCGGTAGAAAGGAGCGCACTGAGTGGAAATTTTGTGAGAGAGCAATGTTGTGCGTGTATTAAAAAAGCCACACTCACGTATGGGTACACGGATAGCCATTTCATATTCATATTCTTTCATATCTATGAGTAATTACAATAGATATTCTGAGGCAATATCCTGTTTATAATTGATGCAAAACACATTTTACTATTACACTCTTTAAGCACAATCATAAACAGTTACACTTTTCGTTAATAAAAACGCGAATTTTTAGTCATAGGTGCGAAAGGTTGATAGGGTGTAGGGTGATAAAATTTTGCTAATCATATGCTTTCATGCCGCTATGACATGATTTGAGTGAAGAAAATCATTCAAATAACAAAGGGCGATGTAAATGCCGACTCTGAAATGATCATAGAGCCTAGACAAACGGGTACCTAAATTACTAATTTACTAATGATCATTTATATCTAAATTAGTAATTTAATAGTTGCTTACACACAGCCTTTATGTAAATGATGAACACTGCCATTGACTCTCTTACACTCAAAGCAATTAGTTTTTGCAAAATGGAGAAAAAGAAACTGTTTAGGTGTATGTTGTTTCTTTTATGTTCTAATTAATGAAGTTGGAGGACGAACCGTGCAAGAAATACATTAAAAAATTTTTAAAAATTTTGAATTTAAATTTGACATCTCAAAAAAGTTATATTCTTCCTTTTCAATGCAAAAAACATCTTTTTACAAAAAGATTATGTATAATTTAGTGTAGTTTGAGCTCATTTAAAAATAAATGACCAAAGTTAAGTGATCACTAAGCGATATGCAAATGATTGAGAATTAGATAATTTAGTGGTAATTACTATATAACACACAGCACTTAAATGGTCATTTATGGCAGATGATCATTTAGGCGGCGCTGTTTGTCTAGGCTGTAAGATTTGTCTGCTTCATTAGAACTGCGCAATCATTTAATGTTTGCAAAACTTTGGGTATGCTCCTTTAGAGATCCTAAGCTTTCCATTTTTGCTTGATTATGGTGATAACGAAATTAGTATTAAGCTGACGAACTTTATTTCCTGCTTCGGAATACTGCGATTCGAATTCATTATCGAAATTAGCAAAAGCAGCTATGACTTCTTTGGTCGAAATCCCTTCAAAAAGACACCTTCCCAATTTTCCGGGAGAGACTTGTTTGAGGTTGTAAATTGATCTACTCCAGCCAAATTTTGAATGCCTGCTGGAGCGTTTGAATTCTAATCACTTTGAATTTGAACTCTCATCACGATTCCAATTTCGACCTTCTGCAACGGAAACCACATTTCCAAAAACACTTTTCTAATTGTAAGTGGAGACACTTTATTCTAAGTATTTCATAACCAGCAGAGAGCTTCAAATACAAAAATCAATTTTGTTGAGAGCGTGCCTTAGAGAACCATTGATACAAAAATTTATCTATCTGGCAGTATGATAAATTTATTTTCAACCGCTTTCTGCCAGTGTCTGCGAAATTTTCCAACGACCGTTTTAGTTGGGTTTAATTTTTTTTAAATGCATTGCGCCTGTAATTCAAATAATTAGTTATTTTAAACCCGAGCAATTGATAATGGCTGAGCAATTGTTTTTCGGATGATTGTATTGCTTGTAGTTCGTTGTATTTTCCAACCATATTAAACTTTTTCAGTAGTTTTGACGTTGCCTGAATAAACTTATATATATTTATATACATATATATATATATATATATATATATATATATATATATATATATATATATATATATATATATATATATATATATATATATACATATATATATATATATATATATATATATATATATATATATATATATATATACAACGTAATTATCAAATAAATTGTCAAATAAAATACTTACTTCTAATACTAGACAGTAATAGATGGCGCGATATAAACTCTCCATTATTTGAACAGGTTTTCTAATGCCCGATGCAATAAAATGGGAGTAAAATTTGAAATTTAGCTAGAATTAAGCGGCCACCATTAGTTTTTGTGTAAACTTCATAGTTTTAAGCACTGTCTTTTCTTGTATCGTGAAAATATTCTACATAAATTTTAATTTTGTGAAAGAACACATTTGACAAGATAATTATTGACTGCCTTTAGATTAATTTTAGCACATAATTTCACTGTTGTGGAAAATTCTCTTCAATTTCTCTGTGCCGATTATTTTACTGCTTGTGTTGGGAGAGTTTTATTCAATTTTTTTTACCGAATCTCCGTACATGGCAATGCTCAAATTAACCATTATTTTATTATTCTCAAATTCTGCACATTAAATGATTTTTCAGCAGAAAGTCATGCAGAAATCATACGGAAAATTTTATAGACCTTGAGCAGCTGATAGTTTTCTGGGAAACTCGTTTTTTATATTTTTTCGTGCTGATTTTAAAACCGTCTGGTCCGATTAGTAAATACTACTGGACACATTTTTGTGCAGCTAATCTGGTCCATGGTCCAATTCTAGAGGTTGCTCGCTTACAAAGTGTTTTTTTTTTCAAGAAATGGTATGCGTGGTAATGTTGTGGTTCAATTGTTTAAGTGGTTCGATCATACAGTGTCCCGATTAGCAGGTTTTACCGTATAGCTCAAATAAAAAATATAAAAAATATATATTCATAAAAATATATAGCAAAATAGCCGCCAACCCGCGTAAGCAAAAAATATCCCGCTGATTCAAATTTTAAATAGCCCAATCTGGCCACACTGTCAGTCCCGACCGGCTTGGAAACGTGAAATATTTTAATTAAATTCTTAATCGCGGTATGAATAAACTTATCTTTGATCCTTAGACGTGCAAAATATATTTGAAACTTGTTATTGTTAGTGGATGGTTTCCTCGCTGGGTCGCTCGGTATGCTTATGCGTTCTAGTTCGATACGTGCTTTTTTTTTCCTCCATTGGTGCTGTAATATTCGCTCCAACAGTGGAGGAACCTGTTTGCAACTGATACTGTCTGAATTGAATGTATTCATCCGTAGTTTAGATACATATGCGTAGATAGGACTACATATGTGGCTTTAAACTGTTGTAATTTAAAAATTGCTTTCCAGGTAAAATCTGTACGGAACGCGCTACTCAGTGTTTGCCAGGGCAATGTCTAAATGGTGGATCGTGTGTACCGATCGGCGGTGTATCACAGTGTCGATGCGCTTCGGGATGGGGGGGTCAGTCTTGCACCGAGCCTTTGGATCAATGTCAAGGTCAACCGTGCCACAATGGCGGGACTTGTGAATCGGGACCCGGCTGGTTTCGATGCTTTTGCGCCAAAGGATTTTCTGGACCAGATTGTCGAATCAATGTGAACGAATGTTCGCCCCAACCATGTCTCGGCGGTGCAACATGTAAGGATGGCATCGGTGGATTTACATGTATTTGTCCACCTGGAAGGCAAGGGATAAGATGCGAAGTATGTAAGTATCTATAGCTCATGACAGAGCAATTGATGAATTTTAATTTCAATTGAAACACTCATTTGTTCTATGCATTAAGTACTTTCAGATCCGGGATCAGTTTGCTTTAATGTCACGACCTTATCCCCTTACAATCCTTTGGTACCCGGACATTTGAATTTTTCGGCAGCAGCAAAACGATCATACTATGAAAGCTGTAACGCTTGCATTTGTGAAAATGGTCGCCCAAAGTGCTCAAATTTATGGTGCGGTTTGCCAAATTGCTTAGCGAAACCAGAACATTCGAATATAACAACAAGATGTGACAGCCATCAGGTTAGTAAGAAAAACATTAACAAAATTATATTGTGCTAAATTCACCTAAATTGTTTTCATTAATAATAGCATTCTGAATTATATTTACCACCACCTGCACCCACTTATATATAATATTTTTTTTTACCACGTATTTATCCATTGCAAATTATGTTTCTGAATTTATTTTTAGAAACAATGAACAATCAACATTTTTAATTAAAGACCACAATTTTCCTTTGGAAGAAAAATTCAATTTCTACATAGAGTCCGATAGTTCGAAGGTAACCTGCTCTTTTTTTCAGTCTCTATCAGCCTTAAAAAAGGGGACAGATTACCTTCGAAATTTGGATATATGTACACGTGCATTTGGAGACTTGAGTACCCTACTGATGGAAATTAGGGGTAAATTTTTGAATCAAAAATGTTCAAATATGATTTGGTGCCATATACGTTTCTTTTTAATTCAATGATGAAAAATTTTGATTTGAAAATAAAATTTTTATAATAAAGTGGAAATTTCAAAGTGATTTCAACTTTTGATTTAAAGTGATTCTAAAAAAATTTTATGTGGTGAAATTTTTCTAAGTGTACTGTAGGGAATTTAGCGTCTGAAATTAGCGTAGGGAATATTTCAGTCATTTTGGTCATATGTAGGGAAAATGTTTTATGTGCGATGCACCTTTTAATAAAAACAGAATAAATCGCCGAAACTAAAGCATTTTTACTTTAACAAATTCATTGCCTACTTTTCAACTTGCATTATACATAGCAACTTATAAAACCCAGTGTAGTACAAAAAATAATTGGCAACATTGATGATCTACTCCATTTTGTGAACAACTGGTAAATGGTAAATGTAAGAAGAAGAACTTTCTTTTCATCCACGACTTTAGAAACTATTTCTGTTAAGTGAGAATGGGCGAAAGGAAAACGTCAAAAAGTTGATCGTACACGATCAACGGGACCAACCCTTTCCTATTCACCCCCACCTTCTATAAACTTGTATTGATTTGAGTAGTCTAAAAGGTCTAATAGCTATGTTCACAGACATCAAAATGAAAAGAAATGATACATAAAGTATCAAAACTCTATCGTCATTATTAAGAATAAAAATAAAAGATAACAACTTTTCATAGTTTTATTTTAACTGACAAAATGAAAAAGTTTTATAAAAGCAATGTGTATCAAATTAATAAAGCACCATCGTCTGCTGAGGAAGATCTAAATGATTACGATTAAAATTTTGTATACTATAAGGGATCGGTTTTTTCCAACACAATATTCCATTTTCCAGCAAGTACTGATCTACTATACAAAACGCTAAACTATAAATAGATACTTACTTTTTTCAAATTTGAATATGTAAAATAATACAATTGAGAGACGAATGATATTTTGTTAATTTTTGAAAAAAAATACGTTCTTAATTCCTGTAATTGTTATACATTATGTTTATTGAATGTTGTTTATTTGACCATACATAAATATAGACGAACATCTTTTTTTCTGTTGTCTGGTGTTTGTTCTGTTGTCTGGTGTTTTATATGTATGAAAACAATACAAAACATTTTCGGTTAGCTATGCAATTGAAATTGAAAAAAGGGTGGAAACAATAACATCACTTTGATTTTGAACGTAGGGAAATTCGTAGGGAAAATTCATTCTAAGTGTAGGGTAAAATTGCATCTGGTGTAGGGAATTTTACAGCCAAACTTCTGGCAACACTGTTCTCGCGTGCACTTGCTGGGTATGATATGGCCGCCGTTTCGTTGGGTGGGTGGGGTGGTTGATGCATTGTAGTCGTATATACGAGTACATTATGATTGAATGCTTGTATGTGATGTAGATTTTGAGGACTGTTGGCTGGCCGTCGCGTCGTATGAAAGATTGCCGGGTAAGGCACTCCGCACACGGGTCGTTAGCCATGCGATACGTGAGAGATGCGTTTGACACTTGTCAAGCTCGCGAGAAAACGAGTGTCGTCATCCTCGTATCATGTCCGCACACGGTTCGTCAAGAAAACGTCAGTATGCGTCGTAAAATCATACAATTCGGGGCATTTTCCCACCTCCCCCACAAATTGTACGTTGCCGTCATCCATCGCGCTTGCAAAAACGACTACTCATTCGACTTGAGGTCTGCAATGCGCAACGCTTGAGACGCACTCAATGTGAACCGACTACGCTTCTCACTCTTCACGATAGGCTAACGCTCCGTTAGCGGTCACCCATTGATTTACATAGGTTGTGACGACCAAGCGTAGAAATATCGCATCTACGACGATAGCTCAACGACCCGTGTGCGGATTGCCTAAGTTGTTCGTTGCGCGTACACAAATCGGAATTGAAATAAAATTCAAATCAAAGCGGACGAATCGCAACAGGTTGTTTACCCGTTTATACTCTACTATTTCGATCTAATTACTATTTTAATCCGGGCTTGTATACGCGGCTGATGGCAAATTAAAGAACCACTTTTATTAAAGATATGGGTGAAAGAAATAAATGAGTAGTAGTTAAACACTTAATATTAATTACTTATCTTAAATATTTTCGGGAGTTATTAGTCAATAATTTTGGTACGGCCGGGCCGACCCTGCCGCCCCTGACGAGCCGTCACTGGATATTTGTTACTCTTTCACGCAAAAACTACTGAATTGATTTTAATTAAACTTTACAACAATATAGCTCATACCTCAGAATAACACATAGGCTATAATTTATAAAGATATTTAGGGGATTCATTTAATAAAGATATAATAAAGATATTTCGGGGATTAAAATAGTAAGTTTACATAAAAGCAACAATATTAATATTGTTGCTTTAGCAACAATACTAATATTGTTAATGCAGTGTTAATATTTAATGTTTTTCAGATTTTTTTTCGAATCTCAGAATGGGCTTCCAAACAAACCTTTCGTCAATTTTGTCAATTATTCAAAAGCCCATAGCTCGGCAACTAAACCTCATAGAAAAGAAAAATTGCGTAAGCACTTTCATATTCTCTAGAAGTACAATTATGCATAATTTGAACGAAATGAAAAGCCTCGACTTTTTTCGTTGTCCGCTTCACGTGAAATGCCCCACATAATAAAATGAAAAACAAATTAAATTGATTGAATTCGACCGTTTTCCTTTAGATTGCCCCTAGATTTGAGAAAGACTTGCCAAATAAATGACCGACCGTTGGAAAGTTACGGACAAGCTGCACAGACTAATGACTCGGTATTCTTTGAAGGTTATCTTGCACCATCCCCATTCTAGCTTGGGAACGTTGTGTCTGGAGGGTGGGGCATATCAGTCCGTTTCATTCCATCACTGCAAATCGTATGCATTGTATGCATATATGTACATACTTCAAACAGGTATTTTTTCGTACTCGTACTAGTTATACCTGGTATATGAAAATCCTAGTACGACCCAACTCTAAATATCGTACAGCATCAAATTTATTTCTTTTCGTCAATTCAAACTGTTTTTTTCAAACAGTTTTAAAAAACAGTTGTTTTTTTTTTTTTGAAAATAACAGAAACGCCCATCACTAAGAATTATTTGCAAATAATAACAAATGAGGTCTCATTAGAAAGGTAATTATAATACCTTTTAAACAAGATAAAAATATTTAGAACCCACAGGGCTGTTCAAAAGTTAAAAGCAATGATTTTCACCAGGATACTTTGAAAGTCGACAAATCTTTCAAGGTCGTAAGAGGGGCATCCTGGGGGGAGTATGAGCAAACATTTTTTTATCAACTCACCTCAAGGAATCACGTGGTACAGTTTTTCAGATTTTTCATAAACTGTTTCGTAAGTGTACAAACACATTATTGGAGGTAAATTGTCAGCTTTACTTTATTTTTAGTTGATAACTTTGTGATGAATAATTTAAATGGATTAGTTTTTGTTTCTAAATAAAATAAAATTGTTTAATGAATAAATCTGCATTTAAACTTTTTCAAATTTCCTGCAACAATTTGTTGTTTTTTATCACTTGAGTTTCAAATAGCTGCTGTACGAATACATTATTGATACACAGTATCTTAGTTCTGTACTCTTTACTGATTTTCGAAGAAAATTATTATTGATTTTCGAAGATCGTTAGAAAAGATTAAGGGAAATAATGATTGGTGTGGCCAATCTGATTGAGCTGAAATTTTCGGAGGACAGAGATGTATATAAGGAGTAGGTCCATGACTTGTTCAACGTAAGATATCTTTGGCGGCGGTGAGCATTTTAGTGAATTCGCAAGATATCGAATTGGAAATTTTGAGCCCGTTGTGGGCGTTGAGTGCCTAAAAGTAGGCAAGGATTTTTTTTTAAATTTTGATTTGTCGTAACTTCTGACAGAGCTTACTATGCTTACTAAAACTATTCGCAGATGGGGTTTCAAGACTGTGTAAGCAGCCCTGTAGCTAAAGCAAGTTCGTGAAAAAATCCTTTAAATCATCGACCGTCCCGATTTTTTTTTTGCTTTTTTGACGGAAAATTCAAATTATTGATAAATTTTAGCCTTTGTCCACCATGTCAAATTGAAATTTTCAAAATGCCGAATTGCACAAGAACCGAAACCCATAACCAAATTACCTATATTTTCAGCACTCGAAACTTCTGCTCACGAGAACTGACGATCGGATTATCCTATCTTTATGAAATTTACAAAGAGTGTTAGTATTAACTAGGACCAGGTCTGATAGAAGTGATTTTGAAATGCAAACAACCCTGTGGCGTCTTGAGAAATCATTGAGGAAAAAAACTGCTTTTTGGCCCATAACTTCCGATTCAGCACACACAGTACTTGGACCTTTATCTAAGCCACGTTTGGTAGAAACTTGGTTAGGATAGAGTTGCCAGCTAAGGTGTTTTTTGTCTCCTAAATCTTGTAGAACAAAGTAATGTTTTTTCCCCTGTAACACTCCAGTCAAGAAATCAAAACGAAATTCATATAGTAAATGGACCTTATTCTAAACCAGGTGTCGTAGGAATTTCATGCAAAAATCATGGAAGGGCTGCCAGCTATGGTAATTTTTGTAATTTTTTGGCATTTCTTTACTAAGCGATGTTGTCATTAAATTTTCAAATGGGAATGATCCTTCAATGACAATTAACAACAAATATTTACTTTTCGAAAATTTGAAAAGTTTTGAGGGTGGTAATCCTAAAATTCTTTTCACCTCTTTAACTTCCGAAATTTCTGCAAGTCACAAACCCCAGAATAGTTTAATCGCTGTCTCTCGATGATATCCTTGGATGAAAACGCAATTCAAAGGATAGGTTGATTTTAGCACGAGCTTGTTATGGTAGACTTATTGCTGCTACGTTTTTCATTTGAACATTTGTGTTATAGGAGATGCTGTCAGGAAATGATATTTGTTATTTTGAGCAAAAAATGGTTGATATGATACTCCAAAGTATTGTATTACGTCTTTCCACATTTTTAAGTCACTCAAAGATAATTTCTTCGAAAATCAATTTTCTAGCGGTTCTGATGCGCTAGGCTTTTTTTATTTTGTTTAGTCTATAATCGGATTTTTTTCTGCTGATTTGGGCACTGAATAAAGAATTCGAAAGATAAACTGATTGATATTTGAACTACAGCTATTAAATCAAGCAAACTCAGCAAAATCCATTTTAGTTTTGATACTGTCTCACTTAAACCAACCGATTTCGCATAACTACACACATAACTATTTTAAAATAATTTTTCATTCAAAATAAATCTTCACCTTCCAGGTTTGTGTTCCATCACTTCAAGAAACATGCCTTTCACCACCATGCGAACCACGTGGTGACTGCAGATCACTGGAACCATCAAAACGCGTAGCACCTCCCAAACTGCCAGCATCTGCAGACTGTTGGCCAAATCAGGCGATTCTCAATGATAATTGTGCTCGTATATCCATCTTACTCGAAACGAAGCATATGGCGGTCGGAACATCTGTTGAAGGAATCTGCATGCATCTCAGATCACTGCTATCAGTTCAGTTGGTTAGACATCCAGTGTCGACTGCCCAAATGATAATTCTATGCGATATTAAAACCGGCAACATTGATACCATAGAAGTGACTGTGGTAAATGAAAATTTTTGTGGAAGTATCTAGAAGTACAATAATTTGGTTTTTCGTATCTTTTTCAGTCTTTATCTAACACAGCAGACAGTCAACTATCTTTGGCAGTTCGCCTCATGGGTGAGCTACTGTCACGACACAGTAGCCTTAATCAACCCGAAGCTTCTGCCTTGACGTCGGTGCTCGAAGTCAAAGTTGAAACAGCCTTGATAGCGAACGATCGTCAAGGCTCCGGACTTCTGATCGGACTATTGTGTGGAGCTGCGATAGTTACTCTAATATTCGCCACTTTTCTCATCTTGGTCTGGAAGCAAAGAATTTCAATTCGTTCTGGATCCGGTGTGAATCTTACGCCTTCCGTCGACACATCAAGGCACGAAGAAGAAAAATCTAATAATCTTCAAAACGAAGAGAACCTACGACGCTATGCGAACCCATTGAAAGGTAGTTCGAGCTCGTTACGTGGTGCAATGGAACTCAGTTTGACACCAGCTCCAGAAGCATCACCGATTTCAACGATAGCAGGACCGAGCGCTTTGCACCGATCTCAACCTCTCTACCCGCCCTGTGAATCGGATTTTGATAAAGATATTGAAAATCCGAAAATTCAGCACAATCGACGCAGCTCGCAGATTCTTTTGCATAAAACACAGAATACTGATATGAGGAAAAATATAGTCGGTTCTATAGAAAGTCCTCATAAAGATTTCGGCAAGAGGTCGATAAATTCCCAGTCAATACAATCGGCTATTGTTGATGCTGAAGTGCTAACTGTACATGTGTGAATAGAGAACTGAGATAAATTTTATTATCGCATGTGACTCTTAGTTTAGGATAAATAGATAGATGTTAATATTGTTCTTATAGCATACTTATTTAAATGGCATTTAGCTTAGTATGCGATAATGTGATGGAGTTAACGTTGTGGAATCAACACTATCTCAAAAAATTAGCACCGGTTATTTAAAAAAAAAACTCTTATTAATGCATTTTATTTATATGTCTTGTTCTTATAAGATATTTAAAAAATCAGAGAAGAATCTTAATAATTTATCACATACGTCTTGAGTACATTCCATTTCACCTGATATTATGCTGTAACAGGAAAAGCTGAATTTCAAAGAAGCTAATTATCTCTGACAAAAAACAATTCACAAAAAAACTGCAACTAAATCACCTAATCCAAAATTGAATCTTCAATTGAAATAACTCCATCATCAATTCGTAACTAAGCTTTGAGTGTTTACAAATCGAGTGAAAGTGTAAAAAATAAATTTTCATCATAATTAAGCCCATTTATACAGTTATATTTTAAACGAGTGGAGCATCCTTTTATTTATTATTAATAATAGACAAAAATTAGATATTACATAATTATTATCGAAAGCATTCCCTCTGTGCTAATATCTGTAATAGTAAACGATAAACGCCAGTCGAAACCCCCTTTGATTTTAGTTTCCCGTCTACATGTTTATATACACACAAGATGCCACACAATATTGAATCCTAACCTATTCTTACGCATAAATTGAGATTTTGTTTTATTGTTGCCTATTTTTAAAATCAAAGACTTTTTTGTAACAAAGTAGCTTAGAGAAAATGTCAAAACGGTTCGATTAGCGTTAGATGGGTTTTATAATTTAAACGTTCCACTTCAGAAGTACGAAGATCTTGCCTGTCTAAGACATGACATTGCAAAGTGCATTTTCATGCTGAACTTATTTTTTTTTTTAGATTTTTGTTATGTGCAATTTCCTTACTTATTCCCTTACATCAAAGTATAGAACAATCGCAGTATACATAGACAGTTTCTGCTTGTTATTTAAAAATTCTTCTATTAAAGCCAAACTCTTTCCCGCAATGAAATATCCAATATAAGTAACATTATTTAGAAATGAATTGTTGTTCCAAATTTGATTGATTCATGAAATTTTCGAAATTTCTTGACGGTAAAGTGTGATATTAATTTTTAATAAAGAAAAAGCTTAATTGTAAACTTATAAAAATATCTACTTGTAAAATGTATTTAATAAATTATAAACAGAGTTGAGTGTTTCGAAGAGCGAAAATATTCATAATATTTTAAGTATGTACCCCAAAAGCCGAGCAAACTATTGTGAATAATCGTGTAGGATCTTACTTAGACTCAGTTTAATAAAAATATATAGAAAAGTATATTTCTGCCAGCCTGTAAATAAATTCCTGTAAATATCTTATAGTTTCAGCTTTGAGCAGAAAACGATGCACTAAGAATTCCATAGACAATTAAGTTGAAAAACAATCTTATCAAATGAAAGAGATATAAAATTTGAAATGGCCTGCATACCTGAGCAACATTTAATATTCGAAGGGTATGATATTAAACTATTTCGGCATTTAATGTATTCAATTTAGCTTACATCAAATGCAGAATTTGAACAACAAAAGCAAAATAATAAGTACGCAATAAAACA
Organism: Nemotelus nigrinus; assembly: GCA_947369275.1. NCBI lineage: Eukaryota > Metazoa > Arthropoda > Insecta > Diptera > Stratiomyidae > Nemotelus > Nemotelus nigrinus. Next base: position 96,738,022 of record OX376374.1, read on the forward strand.
ATTGTATATTCCATTCCCTGCAAAGTTTTTTTGGCATTAGCCTTAAAATCTTCAGTTATACTAAATCGATGAAAATGTAAATGATCAATGCTAAGTACTTAAATTATTTTAATTTAAAAAAAAATGTTTCATCATAAGATCATCGACGTCCCACTTTTAATGCCGAATTTCAAATTTAAAGATTCCTTATCAAATCAGTTTCGATTCGCATATATCAGCTAACTCGAAGTTGCTGTAAAATGTACATGTAGAGCATATACAACGATATATGTACGTACGAATAAAAGGTTTACTTTCAATTTTCTAATTTTGAAGAAAAAGTCTGATTTAAAATTAAATGCAAATACTCAGTTTAAAAATAAGGTACAAAGAAAACATTGTATTCTTTTGGATATAATCTAAGCCAACCATTCTGAATAAACTGAATGAAAACGAACGAAAAAAGGAGTTTAAGAAAACGATTATGAGTTTTTTTTTAAAATACAGATGCGAGTTAGAATTTAAAAGGATGGAAACAAAAAAACTGTAATCAAATAATAAAATTTTTCAATTTCAAATGTATATTTATTATGCGTCCAGGTTGGCTGTGTATTGTTGAGCTAGTTAGTGGTGTTTTCCCTTTACTATTTTATTGGTGCTTAAAATGAGTACCGTTTCCTAGGGATCATACAATACTTTTTTTGATAGTGCCAATTATTGTCTGCCTTTTTGTGGAAAAAATAATTTGCTATTTATAGAAAGAATTATAAGTTTATTCAAAGCTTTGGCAGCGTAAGCTATGAACTTTTTTATCTTTCGACATAATTGAAGAAATCTAGCCCAACGCTCGATTTCGAACTACTTTTGAGCTTCGAAGCTGCTGCTCATCGACCAGAGCAAATAGTAATAAGAAGACACAATCTCGCGAATAGTGCGGTCTTCCAAGTTTTTCGGCAATATGTAGTTTAGCATTGTCATGTTTACAAGTAGTTTTAACACCTAGGGTGCATTCTGGCTTACTTCGGTTAAAATTCACTTCCAACATGTAAATAATGATTATGATGATGACACCTTTCTGGTCCTACCAACTACAGGTCACTCATAAAGTTAATTAATTTGTGATCACAGTTCCATAAATCAGCATAGACAACGTATATCATCTGTAAAGCTTATCAAATCATAGCATAATCGATACGGGAAACTCGATCGTTTTGCGAAATAAGCCCCCGAAAGCAGAATCAAATGGAATTGTTTTTGTGGGATGATTAAAATTTAAAAATTAAAATTAAAATTTTTTTTAGAGACGATATACGTTGTCTATGCTGATTTATAGACAAGAAGGGGACCGTGATCACAAATTAGTAGCCTTTATGAGTAAATGATATCGTTGGATATAAGTCGAGGATGTTAAAATTTATCACAACTAACGTAACTAAAAATTAATGTCTTCCACTGCAAGTGGTCACATCAGCCAAGTATGCACTATGAGCTTATGTCTGATGAGAATCAGTGCATACTTTCGAAATCACTTAGTTAAAAAAAATTCAATTTCAATCCCACAAAAACAATTCCATCTGCAGATCACTTTTACTTAACCTTCGGCATACAACGTGGGGTTACTTTAACCGCAAAACTTTCAAGATGCATTAAATGTTATGTATGACACAACCAAATAAGTTGAATTTCACAGTATCTGGCGGTTGAATATTGGCCCGTCAATTGACAGGGCAGAAAAAGTACTACGCAAGCTATTTTTTTGAGTTTTTTTTTAATATACTTTTTTTAATATACTGTTGCATGCACGAACAAACATGTTTCGACGTGTCGACGGCCGGAAGAGCGATAACCGTTAAAGTGTCTGTCTCATCATGTGTTCTTGGAATAGAAACAATCTATAAATAGCCAAAAACCGTAAACAATCTATAAATAGCCAAAAACCGTAAACAATCTATAAATAGCCAAAAACCGTAAACAAATCTATAAATAGCCAATACACAATAACAATCTATGGATAAAACGTAGAATAATCGTCGAGAACGTAAAAAGGGAACATTCCAGAGCCTCAAACCCATGAGTCAGATCTCGCATGGCAGCGGAAATTCCCATGAATCATAGAGCCCTCTAGAAGCAAAAGCGGAACATTCGAGAACCCGAGACACATTTGGCACCACTATAAATGTAGGGGCATGGTTGGACGCACTGGTACGGCAGTACCAATTGCCCGCACTGCACAACCATCGGCAGTGCGCAGAACTATTAGCAGACTTCTATTTCATCAGCCGACCGAACAGGTCGGCCGTGGACGCGTTCATTATTATCTTTCCTATCTTTTAGTTTTATAGTCAATAAATTGTTTCCTTGGTTCCGCATATTAATCGTGTTTCATTTATCCGACAACTAGTAGCGCACGTGCTACATTGGTGACCCTCGATCGTGCGAAAAAGAACATCTCGACGACCGGCCCGACGACAGCTCTGACGGTAATTACGACGCATCAGCTTGCTACAATTAGGCCCGACATTGTCGCCGCAATAGCCATTGCCATGTGATGCCGCATCAATTAGTTACACGAGGCCGGACTTGTCACCTCGGCGCTACATTGATGCCTACGAACATCCGAAAAGGACATCCTGGCAAGCGTCGCCTCAGCAGACTCGCTGCCACGAGGCCCGACACTGTCGCCTTGGCAACCGCACCGACGCGCCGCCACGAGGCCCGACAGCTGTCGCCTCGGCAGCCGCATCATTGATGCCACGAGGAGCAACGCCGTCATCTCAGCAACTGGCGTAGCAACAGATCGCCGCAACGGCGAGCTATTTTGCTGCGACAGCGCGATGTTTCATCGCAGCCCATCGAGCTGTCCTCGGGGCCCCCTACGGCAGATCAGCCCCATTGATAGGCAACGTACATCGCGCCGCATCAGTGTGAACACTTAGGGGGGAGTGCTGTAGGGGCATGGTTGGACGCACTGGTACGGCAGTACCAATTGCCCGCACTGCACAACCATCGGCAGTGCGCAGAACTATTAGCAGACTTCTATTTCATCAGCCGACCGAACAGGTCGGCCGTGGACGCGTTCATTATTATCTTTCCTATCTTTTAGTTTTATAGTCAATAAATTGTTTCCTTGGTTCCGCATATTAATCGTGTTTCATTTATCCGTTAATAAGTAGCATATTTGCTACATAAATACCACCACGAGAAGTACTAGCGATCATTCAGTAGATAGCGAAGACAGCGAAAGGCTGTTACTTTGAAAAGCGATACAGCAGTTCAGTGTATCCGGGCGCGATTATTTAAAAGCGATAAAGTGCGAGTAATTATAGTGCGATAATTAACTTGATAAAGAAATTATAATAGTGCGAATATTAAGTGTAAATAATTAATAGTGTTTATAATAAAAGTGTAATTAGTGTTTTAAAAGAAACTGTTTTATTTCACGAATGTGAAGAATATCGAACCTACGGAAGGTGTGATAACGGTAAAACACAACAACTGGTGTCAGAAATAAGGGATTCTGTCGCGTTCGTGATTTAAAAAGTAACTTTTAGTGAAGTACTGGACAGTGAATCTGTATGAACAGTGAAAATTAATAGTGCGCGGACTAAATAAAAAGTTAAAAGTTTCGGACAGTGATTTTTCTTAATTGTGCGGACTAATTGAAATTTGTGAAAATTTGAGTGGACTAAAGTGATAATTGTGAAAAGTAGTGTGGACTAATCGAAGAACAATGCCGAAATTAGTGAACGAGCTGACATTGGCTGAGTTGAAAGAAGAGTGCCGGAAACGAGGTCTTTCAACCACTGGGAACAAGACGGCGTTACTGGCACGTCTCAGGGAGGCTTTGAGCACCGAAGGTAACGATCCGGAAACATTTGAATTCTCGGACGAGGAAGTCAGCCAGGAGTTTATTCAAGAGGAACAAAGCAGTGAAGAGAAAAATCCTATGATGGATTTGCTGCTAAAAATGGCGTCCGACATGAAGCAACAATCCCTGGACATCGGTGAAAAATTCGAACAGCAAACCACGAATCTGGATCAGAAACTAGATCAGAAACTGGATCAACAAGCCACGAACTTGGACCAGAAACTCGACCAACAAGCTGTGGGTATCAAGGAGCAACTTGAGCAGAAACTTGACCAGCAAGCTCAGAAACTTGACCAGCAAGCCCAGAAACTCGACCAGCAAGCCGTTGACATTAAGGAACAGTTAGAAGAACATGCGAGGAAGAGTGAGGAGCAGCTGGTGGAAATCAGACAACAGTTCCAACAGCAAGTTTCAGAAGTTAAACAGCAATTAGAGACTCGAGTAACGGAGGTGGAACAACAGTTCGACAAAAAGTTGGTTGGCATCGAATTGGATCTGCAACGCGTGAAGGCCGTAGGAATTGTGCCAACAGAATCAAGTGGCATCAAGGCACTTAAACCACCAACTTTTGATGGGCAAACTTCTTGGACCAACTACAAGAAGCAATTTGAGGCTGTTGCAAAAGTTAACCGCTGGAACGATGAAGAACGTGCGACCTCACTGATGGTGTCTTTGAGAGGATCCGCGGTGGACGTACTGCAAACCATGTCGGTCGACAATTACTCCAGTTATAGCAGCCTGGCGAGTGCCTTGGATATGCGGTATGGCGAAGACCACTTAAAGGAAATTCATCGTGCGCAGCTGAGGACACGCACACAGAAACCGGGAGAGACCTTGCAGCAGCTGGCTCAGGACATCGAGCGCTTGACACTTCTGTCTTATCCTGCTTCAAATCAGGATCATCGGGACGAGACAGCGAAGGACGCTTTCATCCAGGCAGCTCGTGATGAAGAGCTCCAACAAGCACTTCGATTGACAAATAATCGAACGCTGAGGGATACTTTGGCCTACGCTCTCACTTACGAATCGGTAAAGCGGGCATCACGCAGTAACGTTAGAGTGCGTGAAGTGTACGAAGAGTGTGTATGCCAAAGAACCGAGGTCAGCCGAGAATCAACGACAAGCGGAGCTCCACAATGTTGGAACTGTGGAGAAAAAGGGCACTTGAGGCGTGACTGCCGAAGGAAATTGAAGACAAGGTTTTGCGAAGGGTGTGCAGCGCGATGGCGACAAAGGAACGAGGCTGGTTCAGTGAACGTGGCCGTCTCTTCTTCGGAAGCGGCGGGAAACCAGTAAGAGCCAACCTCATGGGTCGGAGGTTGGCTCGTGGAATTGTTGACCCCAGAACCATCATCACAGTCTCTAGGCTCTATCGACACGAGAACGACTTAAGTCTGCGAGGAAAAATCGAAAACAAGCCTTGCAATATCACCATTGATACCGGAGCAATGAAGTCAATTTTGCGAATGGACTTGGTAAAGGCATGGAGACTTGGTAACGTTGGACGATATGTACTTCGTACAGCAACAGGCGAATCTGCACCAGTTCACGGAGAAATAACGCGCCAAATACAGCTCGGTGATTTGGTGTTCCAGCATCGGTTCCTTGTGGCAGATATAACCGACGAATGTATACTTGGGATGGACTTCCTAGGCCCTCATGGCTTCAGCCTGGATTTGGGAGACAGGGTGATCAAGTGGAAAAACGTTGAAATACCGTTGGTAGGAAACCGGAAGGGAAACGACCGGCTAAGAATCGTCGTCTGCGAAAACACCAAAGTACCGAAGTCGTCGGAAAACATCATCTGGGCCAAATTGGATGGTGATCCTGGGGGCCACCAATGCTTCATCGTGGAGCCAACGCAAAACCCAGCAGTCAGCAACCTTATGGTGGCAAAAGGCTTAATCACAATTACGGAGGGGAATTACGTTCCTATAAGGGTGCTGAATTTGGCGGAGCAAGAAAAGAAGCTTAAGGAAGGAGAAGTAATCGCCGACTGCCAGCCAGTCTCGTCAATCACTTCTTTGGAAATGGCAGAAATACAATCTGAACGCAAAAAGATACCAAACAGCAAGATAAATGAGCTAGCTGGGAACATGCTACAGTCTTCGGAACTAAGCGACGAACAGTACCAACAAGGAGTTCAGCTAATTAAACGCTATGCTGATATCTTATCGACTCGAGAGGACGATTACGGAAGAACAAGGTTGACTACTCATCGAATCGATACACGAGATGCATCACCGATTCGGCAGGCTCCCCGTCGCTTACCACTAGCCAAACAAGCTGAGGTCGCCGATATGATACAGGACATGCAAAAACAAGGGATCATAGAGCCTTCGAATAGCCCTTGGACGTCGCCTGTTGTCTTAGTCAAAAAGAAGGATGGCAGTACACGGTTCTGTGTTGACTATCGACGATTGAATGATGTTACGAAAAAGGATAGCTACCCATTGCCGAGAATGGATGACATTATGGATACTCTAGCCAGTGCGAAGTGGTTTTCAACGTTGGACTTGAAGAGCGGATACTGGCAGGTCGAAATCGAGAGGAATGACCGTGAAAAGACAGCCTTTTCCGTGGGAAATGGGCTCTGGCAGTTTGTTGTAATGCCGTTCGGACTCTGTAATGCTCCTGCAACCTTTGAACGACTCATGGAGCGAGTACTGCTTGGACTAAGTTGGAAGACATGTTTGGTGTACCTGGATGACATAATTGTCATCGGCAGAACGTTCAAGGAACATCTGAAAAACCTGGAGGACGTATTCGAAAGGTTGCGAGCGGCTAACCTGAAGCTAAGTCCCAAAAAGTGCAACCTTTTCTGCAGTGAAGTGAAATACCTTGGTCATGTGGTTTCTACTGGAGGAATAAAAACCGACCCTGCGAAAATTGAAGCCGTTAAAAATTGGCCAGTACCTAAGGATAAGCATCAGCTTCGGAGTTTTCTGGGATTGGCAACGTACTATCGCCGGTTCGTCAAGGATTTTTCTACCATTGCCAAAAGTTTACACCAGCTGACGGAGAAAAATCAGTCGTTTAACTGGAACCACCAGTGCCAAGCAGCGTTTGAGAAGCTTAAACAGGAGCTTTGTGAAGCACCGATGCTAGCATATCCTGAGCCGCAGAAAACTTTCATCGTGGACACTGATGCAAGTAATACAGGTATAGGTGCCGTGTTATCGCAACAAATTGATGGCCAGGAACGGGTGATTGCTTACTTTAGTCGGGTGTTATCCAAGCCAGAGCGAAACTACTGTGTCACCCGAAGAGAGCTGTTGGCAATAGTCGAGGCCACTAAGCATTTCCACAAATACCTGTACGGTCAAAGCTTCGTATTGAGGACCGATCACGCTGCTCTGAGATGGCTGCTCAACTTCAGGAACCCCGAAGGACAAGTGGCACGATGGATTGAAAGGTTGCAAACATACAACTTTAACATAGTCCATCGAAAAGGTACTATGCACGGAAATGCTGATGCTCTCTCCAGACGTCCATGCAAGCCAGAATGCAAGCACTGTCATCGGTTAGAAGAAAAGGTAGTCGATGCTGAGGTTAAGTGGATATCCGTTTCACCAGCAAGAGGATGGTCGCAATCGGAACTATTGGACGAACAACTGGCGGATGGAGATCTACGAGAAATCATAGCATGGAAGGAGTCTGCACATCGGCCTGAATGGCAAAGCATATCGAGTCGAAGTCCTACGCTAAAGAGCTACTGGGCACAATGGAACTCCCTGCATCTTGAAGGAGGCCTACTAAAAAGGAAATGGGAAACCGCGGATGGGTCAGCGCATCGAATGCAGGTTGTACTTCCTCGGAGCAAAGTTAAGGATGTTTTGCAGGAAGTACACGAGGGAACGTCAGGAGGCCACCTGGGCATAAACAAAACACTTAATAAAATAAGAGAACGATTTTATTGGGTGCATGCGCGGGAAGATGTGGAGGACTGGTGTAGGAAATGTGCAGCCTGTGCATCTGTGAAGGGACCCAGGAGAAAGCCTAGAGGTGAGCTGAAGACATATAACGTTGGAACCCCTTTCGAAAGGATCGCCATCGATGTGGCAGGACCGTTTCCGGTGTCGCAACAAGGAAATCGCTACGTGCTGGTAGTATCCGACTATTTCACCAAATGGACAGAAGTCTACGCTATTCCAAATCAGGAAGCATCTACAGTGGCAGAGCAAATCGTGATTAACTGGGTTAGTAGGTACGGAGTCCCAAACGAGCTACATTCCGATCAAGGTCGAAATTTTGAGTCCCAAGTGTTTACTGAGTTTTGCGATGCGTTGGGCATAAAGAAGACGAGAACCACTCCACTACACCCACAGTCCGATGGAATGGTCGAAAGGTTCAACAAAACCTTGATCGAGCACTTGGCCAAAGTGGTAGAAGACCATCAGCATGATTGGGATCGTCATATCCCATTCTTCCTGATGGCTTATCGAACGGCGACGCATACTACAACTGGAGAATCACCGTCACGTGTCGTATTTGGACGAAATATTCGACTTCCGGCTGATGTTAAATTCGGAATACCACCAGAAGAGCCGACGACAACAACGGAGTACGTTTCGGAGCTGCGGCAACGGTTAGACTCCATTCACGAGGTAGTTAGGGGCCGCATAAACCTAAACACGGACCGGATGAAAACGCGATATGACCTGAAGGCAAACTCGGCCGGATTTCAAGAAAATGATTTAGTCTGGCTGTACAACCCCCGCCGGCGGAAAGGCCTGAGCCAGCCAAAATGGGAAGGACCATACCGCATTATTAAACGGCTCAATGATGTTGTTTACCGAATACAGCAGCATCGAAAACACCGGTCGAAAATGAAGGTTGTGCACCTAGACCGACTTGCCCCGTACCATGGAAATAACGCAATGGATGACGACGAATCTGTTCGGGACGAACAGGTCTAAGGAGGGGGTAGTGTTGCATGCACGAACAAACATGTTTCGACGTGTCGACGGCCGGAAGAGCGATAACCGTTAAAGTGTCTGTCTCATCATGTGTTCTTGGAATAGAAACAATCTATAAATAGCCAAAAACCGTAAACAATCTATAAATAACCAAAAACCGTAAACAATCTATAAATAGCCAAAAACCGTAAACAAATCTATAAATAGCCAATACACAATAACAATCTATGGATAAAACGTAGAATAATCGTCGAGAACGTAAAAAGGGAACATTCCAGAGCCTCAAACCCATGAGTCAGATCTCGCATGGCAGCGGAAATTCCCATGAATCATAGAGCCCTCTAGAAGCAAAAGCGGAACATTCGAGAACCCGAGACACATTTGGCACCACTATAAATACCACCACGAGAAGTACTAGCGATCATTCAGTAGATAGCGAAGACAGCGAAAGGCTGTTACTTTGAAAAGCGATACAGCAGTTCAGTGTATCCGGGCGCGATTATTTAAAAGCGATAAAGTGCGAGTAATTATAGTGCGATAATTAACTTGATAAAGAAATTATAATAGTGCGAATATTAAGTGTAAATAATTAATAGTGTTTATAATAAAAGTGTAATTAGTGTTTTAAAAGAAACTGTTTTATTTCACGAATGTGAAGAATATCGAACCTACGGAAGGTGTGATAACGGTAAAACACAACAATACATTATGAGTTTTTTTAAATATACATTATTTTCACATTGTATGTCGAAGGTTAAAAATATTTGCATCATGAAAATAAATCAATTTCATGTTTAGTCACTATTCGATGCAAAAATTGTCTTCTTTTTGAGTAGTAAACTCACAACCACAAAAAAAAAACACAATTAGAAAAATTGTCTAACGACGATGGGGGGGGGGGGGGGGGGGGGGGCCAATAGTCGATTTTAGCCTAAACCCCCACCGGACACAGCTCAAATTAAGCAAGTAATAAGAAGAGTTAAAGGCTGGATGAAAAACCATGGTCTACAGCTGGCAATCTCGAAAACGGAGATAATCATGCTGACGAAAAGAAGGATGCCAACCGTCATAACAGTCGGTTCCAAAATTAGTCGAGACCAAAAAATCTGCAATGTACCTCGGAGTTTCTCTTGACTCGAATCTAACTTATCCAAAAAGCATGCGATAGGGCATTAGGGACTGTAATCTCGCTGAGCAGACTCATGGCGAACGTCCGCGGTCCTATTAATGTCCTAATCAAAATCAATTTCTTAGGAAATGAGCGCAGGGAGATCTTTCTAAATAGCTCAGAAGTGAGAAGTGAGAAGAGAGGTAGCAGCCGCTCAAGCAGGCACGCTGGGCTATGAGCACAACGGGAGCATTTACGACTAGGCTGATTCCCGCCATAAAACTTGGGCTTAGTCATGACCACGGTGAAATAAATTTCTACCTGTGCCAATTTCTATGAATCAGGTCATGGCTACTTTAGGAAATAGCTGCATAGAATGGGGAAAGTCAGGACGGAATGCTGCGAATACTGCATTAAACAAATTGATGATGCATTGCATACTTTTTTCAAATACCTGCGCTTCAGAAGAGACCGGGATACGTTCTGGTCTGCAATCGGCCCTGCGACGCCGGAGACGATTGTGGAGGCGATGCTGCATTCAGAAAATGCTTGAGTACGTATTTCAGACGATATTGCGGCTGAAAAGAGAAGAGAGTTCCCTAAAGGACTTCTCCTGACAGAACGAAAGGAGTCGTGAGGGCACGTGATAGATGCTAGTAGCACAGCCGAGTCGATGAAATACGAAAGCGGTTCCGGATCGGATTCCTGTGGTCAGCGGGTAATGTTTTTTAGTGAGTACGAATCTCACATTATCCTGCATCTTTCGCAGGACACCTATGAAGGTTCAAAAAAAAGTTCTGTCTACTTTCATGATCACTTTGTAAGCGCAGCATTATTTAAAAAACTTCATATTTCAAACATTTAATTAAAACTTACTAAGCTATTATGCTATGGCTTTTACTCGCGCCATCACTACGCAAACAATTTAAAATTTGAATGATTTTCAATGGACCAATTAAAACAAAATGAGATAACTCTTCATCGACTCCATTGCGTATTTTCAGATGAGATTTTATTGTTATTCTTTGGTTTTTCCACTTTTTGCAGTTACATTCCTATGACCGCTGCTACTTCGTTATCAATGAAATGCGTGTTCTAGTAATGGCGTGGGCAAACACGTGTTGACGCAACATGTCTCAGTCGGATATGATTACCCGTCTTTCCCCATCGTTATCAATTCGTTACTCAGGCATTTGACGCCTCTTTCAGAAAATCATTAGTGCGTACATATATGCATGGAAGTCTCAGAGCTAGAGCATATTTATGAATCAATGTAAGAATTAGTTTTTCCCAATTATAATATGCTAGCGAATTTCCGTTTTTAGTAAACATGCATTTGATCCAGACACGAAGCTATAAACAGACTTAAAAAGTTCTACGATTTTTTTTTTTGCTTATTTAACGTAGTTCCATTGTCTATTTTACCTGTTTGACACCACAAATTCTTAATAGCCAATCACATATTGGTTGCAGATGAAAAAATAATTAAAAAAATTATGTTTGTATTGTTTTAATGGGATCCAATTTTTTCAATCTTTTAGAAAATATTTCAATTTAAAGACCCATTTTTTATTTAGAAGGTAGACATATTTGGATTTCACGACAGATATCGATATTTCGAGGGTAATCTGCCCTCTTCTTCAGACTTTAAATTAAAATATGTTCAAATTATTATATCGTTGTGCTTGTATAGAATACAAATAGGTTAATAGCATTTGTTTGCATTTATTATACAGCCATTTATTTTTATGCGCTAAGTAATGTATGAAATTAACATTACCTGTATCCACATTATTGCATATCCCATCACTTTGTTGCATATGTGAATGGACGAGTTGAACTTTGGATGCGGTTTGCATAAGAAAAAACATGTAAGTCAGCACTAATGGTAAATCGACCTTTTGAATAGGTATGCTACACAGCCATCACGTGATAACCAAATTCCACTCCACCCAGGGGCGGATTTGCCACTAGGCCCAGTAGGCCCGGGCCTAGGGCGGCAAATTTGGGGGCGGCAAATTTTCGATTTTTTTTCGGGCGGCCACTTTTCGATTTTTTTTTTGGGTCGGCAGTTTTTTTCTGTCGCATATGTACATATATCTGAGTTGAATGAGCCTTACACCTCAAGCCAACCAAATTCTCTAAAAAATCAATGCACGCGAAAATTCACCTCTGATGATTTTATTCGGACATTAAAAAGTTTGACTTATAATAAATATCGAAATGCGATCACGGTAAAAAACCAAAGAAATTCAAAAATACCTAAAAAGTATCGAGAAAGTATCTGAAAATACCTAAAAAGAGCCTAAAAAGACATAAAAAATCATAAAAAGAACCCAAATAATATCTCTTCAATTTAGAAAAAGCTTATCAAGGTAAATATTTGCGTGCATTGATTTTTCAGAGAATTTTTGTTTATTTTATTATTATGGTACGGGCTATATCAACTACATGCGAATCTCTTTATTTTTCATTACTGAAATTAATTTCAATAAAAAAATTTCTATAAAATGAAATCTAGATCATCATAGGTCAAAATATTTCGGATTCATCCTTAACTAATAACATATCGAACATTAATTTCAAGTAGTCGAGTTCATAGTTGATCTCCAGTCAAGTGCGGAAGCAAACTTTGAACGGAAGACTAACTTACTTATAAAAATATGAGCGAAGACGTTGGAATTATATGCGATGTAAAGGTGTATACGGCTTTGGACTTGGTATTTTTGGATTCTTTTTTTTAGGTACTTTTAGGTTCTTTACCGTGTGTGTATTTTAATAATTATTTGTGTGGCAAGGGCGCAATAATAGGGAATTTTTACGAACGAACCGGTGCTGGTTTTGCTCTGATATTCCTTTTTCGTGAGCTCGGGCGCAACGAAAAACAGCGAAGTATTCTAGGGAATCGAAAAAAAAATCGCGCATTGTTACAAATAATTCACGAGAAGGGCGGCAAATATTTCTGAGGCCTAGGGCGGCGAAATGGTCAAATCCGCCCCTGACTCCACCATTAGCGCTGACAATTACAATTGATTTGTAATGTAAGCAATCAATTGTCATTAGATATTTAATCAGTCAGACGGAGTAATTCAGTAACTGAATACTAAGCAAATTCTCCGACGCTATCAAGCAATAGGAGAACAAGTATCAAACTAATTAGTTCGGAATTTTTCTGTTTATTTTTATTATAGAAAGAAATCGTTGTGGAGAGAATGGAGTGACTGACTGGACAACAGGTTTCTACGAGCCAAGCATTAGAGCGGACGCTTATCCACTTTTACAAGGTTTCCAACCAGCCCCTGAAAAATAAGCAATATTAAGAAAATCGTCTGAAGAAACTAGACGCTAAGTGGAGTGAATTCGTGCGAAGAGATGCAGAACTTCAAAAGGTTCGAACCACAAATATGGAGCATCGATATTTTAGAGATGCGTATTACGCACAGGTGCAAGTAGACTACGAAGACATAAAGGGAAAATTGAGTGATGGGCTCAAAGAACTTGAAGATGTATTGACAGGTGGCACGAAAGACAGTGGGGTGAACACTGTAAAGCGAGTTCTAAGGCAGCAGTCCCTGATTGCTTCGATGAAACGGACGATGAGAATGTAACTCATTGACCATCCGGATCAATCGATGACTTTCTGCCAATAGCATTTGGCGGACCTTACACGTTATTGGACGATGCTCATCATGAGCTTGTGGCACCAGTTAAATAGTACAGTTTGATAATTGACGTATCCTCTTTAGATCTTCGGAAATTCGGAAATATTTTCAACGGAACTAAGCAAACCTCAGCAACGAACGTAAAACTGCCAAATGTGACCATTCGCACCTTTGCTGGTGATCACTTGAAATTGGGCTCATTCGCTTAGCTTTTTAAGCAAATGATTGATGGAACAACATTGCTGAAGATACAGAAGTGATTTTACTTTTGTTTTGTTTTGTTTATTCACAATTTCATCAACAGAATGATTACTACAGAAAAAATATTTACACATGAAATTATGAATGACAATTAATCGGTCGTTTAAGCCGACACTTGAACATATCAACAGTATAATTATAGTCGAACATTTGATACGCTGAGTTAAAGCTTCGGGCTATTGCGCAGGTTGGTTCATTCCATCTACAATTGGTTTTATGAAAAGGGATGGATAAGGCGCTATTATGTCTAAGTTCACCGTGGCAAACACGAAAGTTCAGTTTTGATAGCAAAAACTCAGAGTTCACGTTTCCAGTGAGTAACTACACAGCAAATAGAGCTTTGAAATTTTGACGTCGAGTTTCAAGAATGTCCATGGTCAATAATGGCAAGCGGTTTTCATAAGGAGGTAAGCGAATAGGATCAGACCAGCGGAAAGAACTAAGAACAAAAATTAGAAATCTCTTTTGGACAGACTCAATGCGATCTATGTGCTCCTTGTAATATGGAGACCACATCAAGCACCCATATTCTAGGATAGGGCGAACCAGAGAGCAGAACAGGATTTTAGTCAGAAGAATGTCATTGAATTCTTTAAATCGTCGTTTTAAGAAGCCAAGTGCACAGTTGGCTTTTATTATTATTGAGTCAAAGTGGTCATTAAAAGTGAAAGCGGAGTTTAATAGCACTCCTGAGTCACGAACTTTATTGGAGCGAGTTAAAAGAGTATCGTTTAAAGTGCAGCTGAAATTAATCGGAGTTGATTTGTGGGAGAGTGAGATAACTGAGCATTTTTCAACGTTAAGTGAAAGTTGGTTTAGAGCGCACCAATTAGCGAAGCTTGACACATTACGTTGCAGGATCGTACAGTCATTAAGTGATGATATTGTATAGTTGATTTTGTCTCATCGATACAATAACCAGCCCTGGATAGTATCTGCGTTTTTGAATAGCCTCTTGTCCATCACAATTTGGAATAAAAAAACTCATGTACCGATACCGCCAATTAGGATTCACTTATAGTCCACTTACTACTTCGGAAGATACTGGCATCAGTAATTACAACACAATGTTAGAAGCCATTATTCTACCAGACATTAATTACTTCCGACCAAACGAGTCGTTTGATACAAAAAGATGGTCACTATTCGATAACATACAGCTAGTCGATCCTGCATTCAGCACTCCACGACGAGTCGATATAGTTTTAGGTCTCGATGTCTACACAGACTGGCGCAAGCACTCTTGAGGAAACCATCAGAATACGAGACAAACAGAAAGCTTTGGTCCTGAACGCAGTATTTCCTCTTCGTAAATGGTGTACCAACCACCCTTAGTTATAGCTATTAAATTCAATCTCAGTGGAAGAATTACAAATAATGATGGCATTTCCAAAGGATGAAAAATCGAACACCAAATCTCTCGATATAAATTGGTATTGGTATACATATAATTTCCATGCCAATTTACCAGAGATAAACAAAGTAGCCAAACGCTTAATTTTAAGTGGGATAAGTGGATAAGATTTCACAAGGAATTCAAAAATTTTCATTCATTTGTGGTATCTCGGTACGCACTGTCGAACCCCGACCGTATGGAACTATAGCTTCACGCCTTTTCTGATGCCAGTGAAAAGGCATATGGTACAGCAATTTATATACGCTGTACAACATCAAAGAAGGTCACAGCGAAATTACTTTGCGTACGCTCACGAATAGGTCCACTGAAGAAAATTACAATACCCAGGTTAGAGCTTTGTGGTGCTCACGTTATGGTAAAATTTGTTAAAAGAGTGCAAAACTCGTTGTGCGCTCCTATAAGCAAGATAGTCCTTTAGACAGATTCCACGATCGCTTTCATGGATTAAGGCAATTCGAATCGGCTAGTCGATACTCCGGAACGAACGGAGCCAAATCAATGGCGATACGTCCCAACAAAGGAAAATTCTGCCGACATATTAACACGCGGAGCTGCTCCACGTGAACTGCATAAATGTGGCTTATGGCTACAAGGGCCACAATTTGTTGAAGAGCCTGAAAGTGAATGGCCAGCCAATCCGACTAAATGTATGGAACATGCCGAGGAACTACAACGGCCCAACCTGGCTCAAACCACATTTTCAATCCCATTTTGAAATAATATAAACCACAAGAATTTAAATGTCAACAACGCACCATTGCATATATACATCGCTACATTCAAAATACAAAAAATGTAACGTTAGAGCGGGGACATGGAATTCTTCACCCATGTGAGTTTTAAAATGCATTGCACAGTATCATCCGACTTGTAGAAGCTAATGCCTTTACTGACGAAAAAACAGCTCACAAAAGATCAAATGCTTCCCTCAAATAACTCATCAAGGAGGACTAATTCGGGTGGGTGGAAGACTCAAAAAGACTGATGTTGAATACGATGTGAAACATCGTTACCCTTTTGATAACAATGATCTATGAAAATCATTTACGTCCATTTACCACCGTTGGCGTAGCCTTCTTTGGGCGAATTTACATCCACTACAAAATTCGAGGAAAAGAAAGGAAAAACAAAATGCCTGCCAAATGGAGTTCTGGAAATGGTGGAGCAAGGAATAACTCCAACACAACCAAACAACTACAACTGCTACAAAATAAAAAAGTGCGATGACACAGCTTTCTCCAGGAACATTGGTCTTAATCAAGTAAGAAAACACTATTCCCCATAAGTGGCCTTTGGGAAGGGTACTAAAGTAATCCAATGCTCTGATGATCTCACTCGAGTCGTAGATATAAGAGAAGAAAAGGGAATCGTCAAAAGAGCCGTCCACAGTCCCTGGTTCTTTGCTATTGAATGAGTCAAATTCTATAAGAAAACACGACTACACTCAAACAAAATGATCCACCACGAGATCTCTTACCTACCAACGTATGCAGAACAAGGAAACGGTCCATTAAACAAACAATATTAGAAATTTATGAACAACCAAGTCAAAACTGTAAGCCACTATCTCGATAGGATTCTGCATGAATTCAACAGAGCAAATAAAATTTTAAACGAACACCAGGTCCTACAAAATTTTAACGCATTAACTACTCGCCTTACGCTTATCAGTTTACTTACACTGCCTTAATCAAAATTATCACCGATGGCCATAACGAGAAAATTAATCCACTTATACTTACACCCCAACAAATTTCAGACGATGTAAGGCTTATAAAAGAACATCTTATAGCTTCATTACCCATCCCAGGCCACAAAATCGCAAATCATTCTAGCACCTTATCCACTGATGACCGTGCAAACTCGAATTAAAGAAAATTTGGCAACCTTTAAGATAAATGTTCCACTCATTCGCAGAGACAGTTTGCAACTGGTCAAAGTAGTTGCAGTACCATTCATAATGGACTCGCATAATGTAAACTATCGTTGATGAATCAAGCCGGCATTTGCAAATTGCAAATGGAAGGCAAATTGGAAGTTGGCCATTGAACATTCAAAATTCTGTTCTTAAGTTCATATTCCTTCCAAAAACTACATTATTAGGGCACCTCCAGTTCATTTAATCTTCAACACTTCGAGATATTTCTACATGCAATAGAGCTCTAAGGTATTTCCTTTTGGATCCGAAACATTCCACATCCAATCGTTTCTTTTTGGATGTTTTTTTTTAAAAAATCAAAGCTTATTATTTGTGAGACTTATCTTTCTTATCAGATAAAGAACGATCAACTTATCAATATTTTTGTTGTAACGCTTCTGTTCACGATAGGAAATAAAAAAAAACACAGAGATTGCTATTACAATCAAATGTTATTATTAGTCGCATATTAAATACATAAAATCAACTTCATATAATTTGCTTGACAGTTATTAGTGTCCATTAAATGCGATGGAAAAGAAGTAAATGTTCATACACACATGATGTTGTTATAAGAGTGGCACAGCCGGTACAAGCGGACAAACTTCCAAAATTCGAACTTCCACCAGAGTAAAATATGATAATAATAATAATACTACAAACTCCAACAATCTACATCAAGTATACAGCTAGGTTGGAATTATTGACAAGTATTCTATTGCAGTCAGTCACACGCATTCGTATTACGTACAGTACGAGGCTATTCGGCGGCAAAACATTCAGCTGACTGAAATGATTTTTTGTGAAGTACGCTGAACGTGCAATTCACTGCTATCATCTGGAACTGGCGTTAAGAGCTCCAAAAGTGTCTCTGTGTACTTTGGAAGATAGACAATGCTGGAGAAGGTGACGAGAGCCAAGATCAAGGCAACCATTCCATCTGAAAGGAGATTTGAGGGTTGGCTTTTCAGACCAGAATACATTTTTTGTGTCTAAATTAAAGATATATGCAAGCCTGAGCCTGTTCAAGCAACTTATTAAGGTTTTACAACTTAAAAACTCCTAGGCACAGCAATATTTATTTTGATTTTGAATTAGGTAATTGTGCGTCTAATATTGTAATAATGGAATGAATATCAAATGTTAAATTTCAAAAATTTTCACTGTTAAATTTTCACATCTAAACATATTGTATATTTGTGTTTAATTTTTTAATTTACCACTGAAATAGTTCAAAACAATATTTTTCTGGGTAAATAACTAACACTAATTTGTATCCAATTAGGATTGTAAAAACTAATATTCAATTACGGCATGTTACTGGAATTAGTAAATAAGTGCCAATGGAAGTTAACTTTATCGATTGGAATCAGAAGAAAATACAATTTAACTTCAGTGACTCTCTTGGAGATACATGAACAATTCTAGACACAAAGCACTAACTCTAGGATATAAGCTGTTCGAGCAGGATTAGACGGTGCACTAATTGACGTTTTCCGAGACGCAGTGGAAACTAAATTTTACATTCATTTCACCACAATGTAATCACAATCAAGCTTAGAAACACTTCATTAATAAAAATATTCACACCTACTTATTAGTTTTCTCTCCCAGGGCTCCAACATGTACACGCACGTTATAAGTTCGTAGTGAAAGTATAAACAGGCCATCCATTTCTTGACAATGTCCAACATTTTTGCTAGCCTTATTCTCCGTATTTTAATTAAGCTAGTTGAAAACCAATTACACTATCTGAAGACTGGATTAAAACTTAACTTCACATTCGAACGAATGCTTTATTTAACTAGCAGCTTTTTCTTATCAGATACAAAGAAAAAAACATCAGCTAGTTCAGCTTTTGGTTGTGCCCGTTGTGCCGAACAATTGACACTTGTTTACATGTTTGCACGCATGGGCACTGCGCATGGTTGTGAAGTACGAAATACATATTGGCCGAGCCCAGGCGAAGGCTGGCGAGCCCGAGTGTGTGGACGGTCCAGACAATGCCTCCTAGAAGTACGGGCCGTAATGCAGAATAATGACGTCACACTATACTGTCAAAGTGTCGCGAAAAACACACGTAGTCTTATGGGACGTCCGCGGGAAATCGTAAATTGTACAGGTTGTGTTGAAGTGAGTGAAGTGAAAACAAAGTGAGGTCCGCGGAACCAATGCCTTCTAGATGTACGGGCCGTAATGCAGAATTATGACGTCAGAGCATCGGGACAAATGTCGCGAAAAACACACGTAGTCTTATGGGACGTCCGCGGGAAAATGTTAATTGTACGGGTTGTGTTAAAGCGAGTGAAATGAAAACTAAAGTGGTTTATGCAGAACAGTGCTAGTGAACAGCTAAAACACTAATTAATGCGGTGCGTCCGGTATAATGTGGAAAATTCGCTACGAAATGTTTATCGGTTGGTGTTAGGTTATGTGATGGTTCGTGTCGATTTACTGTCGCGATACAATTAATTGGTACAAAGTGTAAGTTATGACTAAATGTTATTGTTACAACGCGTCCCCGCACAAAAAACTAACGTTTTATTCATATTTTAACCAAAAAACCGCAAGTGAAATCTGCGTGTACATCGGCACTGCCTCGTGGAAATGTCAAATTTCCTAAACTCATGACGTCACGGCGAGAACGATTACGTAGCCTGACGGCCCGTACTTCTAGAAGGCATTGGCGGAACAGTGCTAGTGAACAGCTAAAACACAAATTAATGCGGTGCGTGCGGTATTATTGGGAAAATTCGCTACGAAATGTTTATCGGCTGGTGTTAGGTTATGTGACGTTTTGTGTCGATTCACTGTCGATACAATTGATTGACACAAAATGCAAGTTAAGACTAAATTTTATTTCTACAACGCGTCCACGCACAAAAAACTACGTTTTATTCATATTTTAGCTTAAAAACCGCAAGTGAAATCTCCGTGTCTGTCGGCACTGCCCCGTGGAAATGTCAAAATTCACGGCTAAATTGACGTCATAGCTAAAACGATTACGTAGCCTGACGGCCCGTACTTCTAGGAGGCATTGGTCCAGACAAGCAATGCCTCCTAGAAGTACGGGCCGTCAGGCTACGTAATCGTTTTAGCTATGACGTCAATTTAGCCGTGAATTTTGACATTTCCACGAGGCAGTGCCGACAGACACGGAGATTTCACTTGCGGTTTTTAAGCTAAAATATGAATAAAACGTTAGTTTTTTGTGCGTGGACGCGTTATAGAAATAAAATTTAGTCTTAACTTGCATTTTGTGTCAATCAATTGTATCGACAGTGAATCGACACAAAACGTCACATAACCTAACACCAGCCGATAAACATTTCGTAGCGAATTTTCCCAATAATACCGCACGCACCGCATTAATTTGTGTTTTAGCTGTTCACTAGCACTGTTCCGCGGACCTCACTTTGTTTTCACTTCACTCACTTCAACACAACCTGTACAATTTACGATTTCCCGCGGACGTCCCATAAGACTACGTGTGTTTTTCGCGACACTTTGACAGTATAGTGTGACGTCATTATTCTGCATTACGGCCCGTACTTCTAGGAGGCATTGAGACAATGCCTTCTATATGTACGGGCCGTAATGCAAAATGATGACGTCAGAGCATCCGACCAAATGTCGCGAAAAACACACGTAGTCTTATGGGACGTCCGCGGGAAAATGTTAATTGTACGGGTTATGCTAAAGTGAGTTTAATGAAAACTAAGTGGTAACATGCGAAACAGTGCTAGTGAACAGCTTAAACCATGGCCTTCATATAAAAGGCCTATCGCGACTTGCAATCTGACAGGTACTAAGCTACTTTTTAAAATGGTGTAGTCCTCTCGCTATTAAGATTTATTGGGAATTGCACAATGACAATTGTTTGACATTTCTCTGACAATTAGTAAATATTAGCAATGTGAATGGTGCTGCTCGGTTGAATCCGTGAATAGAGTCTATTTTCCTATTATCCGGAGACTGGTTTCGAAGTTTTTGTCGCGTAAAAGATATTTCGGATAAGTGTCGTGAAAGTGATGTGTTTATTGTGCTGTATACGCGAGAACTTTGCAATTTGGAATACCTGCCACCTACTCTCGGCAATGTGAATTGTAAACAATTGCCGTTTGTGGTTGGTAGGATTTATTCCACTTTAAAAATCATCAAATTTTGATAATCTGCAAATTCTTCTACACAAACGATATTTCGGATAAGTGTCCCGATGAATTGAGGCCTGATGCTAAAGACTTTTTATATCTAAATTGCTTGTGAAAGATCCCAAAACAACATTGATTGACATGACATATGAGTTTCCTCATATCTCCTGTAGGTGGATCTCGTGAATTTCTTTATAACCATAAAAAAACATCACTGTGTGGACTGGTTGGGAAAAGTAGCTTAGGTCCGCCATCTTGTAGGTTAATTGCTTTTGCGATAGGCCTTTTATATGAAGGCCATGCTTAAACACATATTAATGCGGTGCGTGCGGCATAATTAGAAAAATTCGCGACGAAATGTTTATCAGGTGTTGTTAGGTTATGTGATGTTCCGTGTCGATTTACTATCGCGATACAATTGGTCGATACAAAATGAAAGTTATGGCTAAATATTATTATTATAACGCGTCCACGCACAAAAAACTAACGATTTATTCGTATTTTAGCTAAAAAACCGCATGTGAAATCTCGGTGTGTGTCGGCACTGCCTCGTGGAAATGTAAAATGGTTTGACGCCATGACGTCACATCGACAACGATTACGTAGCCTGACGGCCCGTACTTCTAGAAGGCATTGATCAATGCCTTCTAGAAGTACGGGCCGTCAGGCTACGTAATCGTTCTCGCCGTGACGTCATGAGTTTAGGAAATTTGACATTTCCACGAGGCAGTGCCGATGTACACGGAGATTTCACTTGCGGTTTTTTGGTTAAAATATGAATAAAACGTTAGTTTTTTTGTGCGTGGACGCGTTATAACAATAATATTTAGTCATAACGTACACTTTGTACCAATTAATTGTATCGCGACAGTAAATCGACACGAACCATCACATAACCTAACACCAACCGATAAACATTTCGTAGCGAATTTTCCACATTGTACCGCACGCACCGCATTAATTTGTGTTTAAGCTGTTCACTAGCACTGTTCTGCATACACCACTTTAGTTTTTATTTCACTCACTATAACACAAGCCGTATAATTAACATTTTCCCGCGGACGTCCCATAAGACTACGTGTGTTTTTCGCGATATTTGTCCCGATGCTCTGACGTCATCATTCTGCATTACGGCCTGTACATCTAGAAGGCATTGCATTGATTGAGACAATGTACCGGTTTACACCAGTCGGACCAAAAGTGACCTGACCTAAAGCGCGGACTAAATGAACTTATGCCTGAATTACAGTCGACGCAGCGAGGCGCAGCCATCAGTGACCAAGCGCGACCAACGAAATCGCCTGGTTACACTGCAACGTGACTAAGTGTCAGTGATGTAGAAGAATTTTCAGTTGATGTTTGAATTCCACAGCGACATCTCTGTATCCGCCTGTAGCCTTCTCATGAATAATCGGACGCTCCTTCATTTGGGCTATCAGCATCTCTATTGACACCTCGTCATCCAACACTGCATCTTTAATTAACTGCATTTTGAAATAATTCTTCACAATTTTTTCAATCAATGTGAATACGAGTGTGGAATTCGACGACTCACTTTACCCCTGATATTAACCACGTACCTAATTAGAGCTAGGTGAACTCAAAGCTTGGTTCGCGGGCCTTCGTCCGAACTTGGATTCGAATCAGGGATCCCACAAGCAAGAAGTCAGTAATCTACCAACTAGACTAATAAAGTATTTTAAATTACTATATTCAATTTGCTATTAATTATCTTTCAAATTTGCCTTTAACTATATTTTTATTTTACTTTTAACTATCTAAGCTATTACCAATAAAAATTGTTTTCGAATTCCTCAAAAAATTTGTAATATAAAATCAACTCTATTTACATTTTCGCATACATTTCAAATCCCGCGCGTTTCTCAAGTAATCACAGCTGATTGCAACTCTTCGCTGCGAAAAAAGTTGAATCCATTTCGACCTGAGCTGCGCCTGGGTGCGCCTGGCTGCGCATAGCTGCGACTTGGTGTGCTCGCTGCTATGGAAAACCCATATAGTCAACTCAACTGACAGCTTGGTTGCGCCTGGCTGCGCCTGGCTGCGTCGCAGTGTGCTTCAGCGGTTAGTCCTCAGGTGTTTACAACCAATGCCTTCTAGATGTACGGGCCGTAATGCAGAATGATGACGTCGGAGCATCGGGACAAATGTCGCGAAAAACACACGTAGTCTTATGGGACGTCCGCGGGAAAATGTTAATTATACGGCTTGTGTTAAAGTGAGTGAAATGAAAACTAAAGTGGTTTATGCAGAACAGTGCTAGTGAACAGCTAAAACACAAATTAATGCGGTGCGTGCGGTATAATGTGGAAAATTCGCTACGAAATGTTTATCGGTTGGTGTTAGGTTATGTGATGGTTCGTGTCGATTTACTGTCGCGATACAATTAATTGGTACAAAGTGTACGTTATGACTAAATATTATTGTTATAACGCGTCCACGCACAAAAAATTAACGTTTTATTCATATTTTAACCAAAAAACCGCAAGTGAAATCTCCGTGTACATCGGCACTGCCTCGTGGAAATGTCAAATTTCCTAAACTCATGACGTCACGGCGAGAATGATTACGTAGCCTGACGGCCCGTACTTCTAGAAGGCATTGTTACAACGAACCCGACCTAAAATTTGCTTAGGTGGAATTTAGTCCTCGTCCGTATATGACAGCTGTCATTTAGTTTAATTTTCCTTCATGCACTGTATTTATCGTTTCATTTGTCTCTCAAACATGTTTATTTCAATGATTTTGTGTCAAAGGGGAATGTTATGAGCTTATATTCAACATACATACATTATGAATAGTCGCACAAAAATCAATGTTTAGGTCGCGTGTGTTTACAACGATTATAGTCCACGACCTATATTTAAGTCAGGTCGCTTGAAATCGTGGACCGACCTAAATTTAGGTCGGTCCACGAGTGTCTACAGCACGTGGACTAAAAAATTTAGGTGGAATTTGGTGTTTAGTCCGCGGACTAAACGTCCGCTGTAGACGATACTAATGCCTCCTAGAAGTACGGGCCGTCAGGCTACGTAATCGTTTTAGCTATGACGTCAATTTGGGTAGGCATTTTGACATTTCCATCTGGTAGTGCCGATATACACAGAGATTTCACGTGCGGATTTTTAGCGAAAATATGAATAAAACGTAAGTTTTTTGTGCGTGGACGCGTTGTAGTAATCATATTTAGTCATAGCTTGCATTTTGTGTCAATTAATTCTATCGAAAGTGAATCGACACAAAACATCACATAACCTAACACCAGCTGATAAACATTTCGTAGCGGATTTTCCCAATTATACCGCACGCACCGCATTAATTTGTGTTTTAGCTGTTCACTAGCACTGTTCCGCGGATCTCACTTTGTTTTCACTTCACTCACTTCAACAGAACCTGTATAATTTATGATTTCCCGTGGACGTCCCATAAGACTACGTGTGTTTTTCGCGACACTTTGACAGTCTAGTGCGACGTCATTAATCTGCATTACGGCCCGTCCTTCTAGGAGGCATTGATTGAGACAAGCGACTTTGATGAGGGAAATACATATTGGCCCAGCCAATGCCTTCTAGAAGTACGGGCCGTCAGGCTACGTAATCGTTCTCGCCGTGACGTCATGAGTTTAGGAAATTTGACATTTCCACGAGGCAGTGCCGATGTACACGGAGATTTCACTTGCGGTTTTTTGGTTAAAATATGGATAAAACGTTAGTTTTTTGTGCGTGGACGCGTTATAATAATAATATTTAGTCATACCGTACACTTTGTACCAATTAATTGTATCGCGACAGTAAATCGACACGAACCATCACATAACCTAACACCAACCGATAAACATTTCGTAGCGAATTTTCCACGTTATACCGCACGCACCGCATTAATTTCTATTTTAGCTGTTCACTAGCACTGTTCCGCGTAAACCACTTTAGTTTTCATTTCACTCACTTTAACACAACCCGTACAAATTACATTTTTCCGCGGACGTCCCATAAGACTACGTGTGTTTTTCGCGACATTTGTCCCGATGCTCTGACGTCATCATTCTGCATTACGGCCCGTACATCTAGAAGGCATTGGCCCAGCCCAGGCGAAATCTGGCGAGCCCAAGTGTGTGGACCAATGCCTCCTAGATGTACGGGCCGTCAGGCTACGTAATCGTTCTCGCTGTGACGTCATGGCGGTAGGGAATCTGACATTTCCACGAGGCAGTGCCGACACGCCGAGATTTCATTTGCGGTTTTTTAGCTAAAATATGAATAAAACGTTAGTTTTTTGTGCGTGGATGCGTTGTAGTGTTAATATTTAGTTATAACTTGCATTTTGTGTCAATCAATTGTATCGAAAGTGAATCGACACAAAACACCACATAACCTAAGAACATCTGATTAACATTTCGTGGCGAATTTTTCTAATTATACCGCACGCACCGGATTAATTTGTGTTTTAGCTGTTCACTAGCACTGTTCCCCGGATCTCACTTTGTTTTCACTTTACTCACTTTAACACAACCCGTACAATTAACATTTTCCCGCGGACGTCCCATAAGACTATGTGTGTTTTTCGCAACATTTTGGCCTACTGCTCTGACGTCATCATTCTGCATTACGGCCCGTACTTCTAGGAGGCATTGCCTGAATTAAACTTGGATTACATTGCCATGCAGTGCAGTGCAATGCAGTGCACTGAAATTTAGAACTCATGTGATTGCTTGTGACATATCACATTAACTGCAGTGCAGTGCAGCGGACTGGACTGCATCGTTTAGGCTAAAGCAATGCCTTCTAGAAGTACGGGCCGTCAGGCTACGTAATCGTTCTCGCCGTGACGTCATGAGTTTAGGAAATTTGACATTTCCACGAGGCAGTGCCGATATACACGGAGATTTCACTTGCGGTTTTTTGGTTAAAATATGAATAAAACGTTAGTTTTTGTGCGTGGACGCGTTATAATAATAATATTTAGTCATAACGTACACTTTGTACCAATTAATTGTATCGCGACAGTAAATCGACACGAACCATCACATAACCTAACACCAACCGATAAATATTTCGTAGCGAATTTTCCACATTATACCGCACGCACCGCATTAATTTGTGTTTTAGATGTTCACTAGCACTGTTCTGCATAAACCACTTTAGTTTTCATTTCACTCACTTTAGCACAACCCGTACAATTAGCATTTTCCCGCGGACGTCCCATAAGACTACGTGTGTTTTTCGCGACATTTGTCCCGATGCTCTGACGTCATCATTCTGCATTACGGCCCGTACATCTAGAAGGCATTGGCTAAAGCCTGAATTACATTAGCATGCAGTGCAGTGCAGTGCACTGAAATTTAGAACTCATGTAATTGCATAGACAGACTGCATCAGCTGACATTCGTTTGAGAGTAGTTGACCGGGCAAAAACCATTTAAAGTGAGGCGGAAATTCCGTTCCAGGCATTAAATAGTAAATGGACGAAAAACAGATGCAGAAAAACTAAATATCAAACCTCCACAAATTAATTTGGCTTTCATTGTCAGAACACTGCACTGCTTTCAATGTGCTTTGCAATGCGTGCACTGCTTCGGCACCGCGCTGGACTGCAGTTTACTGCACTGTACTGCATGGCAATGTATTCAGGCTTAAATTTAGGTCGGTCCGTGAGTGTTTACACCACGTGGACTAAACATTTTAGGTGGAATTTGGTGGTAAGTCCGCGGATTGAACGTGCGGTGTATATGCTACCATATGCATCACCTGGCAGCGGCACTCAACCATTTTCCAATTCGATAAATTTGGCGCGAATCGTAATTGTCACAAATCATATGTATCACCATGATCACCATATCACCATACGTCAGGTGGTGCGGTTTAAGTTGCACAAGTTCCCGGCCAGTTCTGTTGCCTGCACAATACTATCGGTTGTGTTTCAACTTAAATGAAGCCCTGACAAAGTAAAAATGACAGACTTGGCGACGAATCCACGACAAACAATGTGGCAAATGTTAGCAGATACAATCGTCGAAAATATCGGCAACTTCCATTTGGATAGGATTCTCGGGATGGTTAAAAAGAACCTAACATTCGATGATCCTGGACTGTTCTCAACAAAAATCCTGGAAACCGATGTGGAACGCGATCGAGAACGTGCTTCGAATACTTGGTTAGTCAATCAGCTAGTATATAGTTTGAGCGTTTGTAAAAATGTCAAGTAAGTTGTGGTAGTATAAAATTCACTAATAGTTAATAAATACAATGCAGATCCAATCAGACTAATATTGCACTGCAAAGAGAAATCCTGTCCGCAAGTATCGCGAAACAAAGTTGGTTTTTCAAAGACTTAGTTCATCAGTATCTGGACTACACAAGGCTCTTGCTAAGTGCAGATGTTGGCTCTGAGATCGGAGGATTTTTTGTCGAAGGCTACCCAATGAACAATATTTCTTCTTCCTGTGTGTTCCAAAAAATAAAGATGCAAAACGAAGCGAAAAGGCAGGAACTTTTGGTATATTCTATTCGTATTTTAATACACGCAATGGTTATTGGACGTGGATTGTACAAAGGACTGTTCAGTCATTGTACTGATTGTGTCCTGGAAGTGTACAACAGTTCAACGATGCCTGCGAGGTTGGTATGCATAGAGTATATGGTCAAAACGCTGTACAACGCGGATGCATTTGACGATGATTTGTTAAAAGGCATGCAGCTAGCTCTCCAAGGCTCTTGGACCATTTGCGAAAATATTCCTATCTGGCTGGAAACTAATGACGTATCTAAACCGCAGATAGTATCTTTTTTGAGTAACCTGGACCAGCTGTTCAAGGCACTGCGTCCTATAAAACTGAACACTGATAACTCTGAGCACTTTGAAGATATAATTCGATTGCATGTGAGGCACTTGCTTACTTCATCCAACTCGAAGTTTCAAAGTCTTGACATTTCCTATCACAAAATCCAGAGTGTGATACTGAAAAACTTAACAATATTGCTCTCTAGAGCAGACACGATGACTGAATCAAGTGAAATAAGAGATCTTGAACAAAGCATCCTTTTCATTCCGGAATGCATTAAAGTCCTAGAAATCAATATAATGCAGGATCTAAAAGGAATATATGATTCTGTGGATGTTTACAAGTTGAGTTCGACGTGGAAGGCTCTCTATCGTTACTACACTGATTCCTTTCAGTTTGTTAATGTGAACTTTTCGAATGCTTCGGACGAATTGACAACACATTTGAAGACAATTGTCGAAATAACGAAGTCAATTAATACAATTCAGCACAACTACAACTTGCAACATCAAATCAGCCACATTTCCAGTGAATCTCAATGCAAACTATGCGAATTGGCACTAAATAAGGCCACCGATTACAATTGTTTGCAAAAGTACATCCTGAAAGTGGCTGAGCTGAACTTTTTCCCAGATGGAAATTTGCTTGTATCATTGCGCAAATTTGTGGACGTTTTGATGAAAATTTCCACTGTCGGCATCGATGACTATTGTCTCTTATGCGATCTGGTCACGGCCTTGCTGAACAACAAACTAGCCAGCAATTTTTCTAGTAGTGAACAGGTGCGTTTGATCGACGTGATCGCCCAAAGCATCAAAACACGGTACAATTTAAATCTGCGATCATCTGCCTTCAATATCACGGAGGTGTTTACTGAATCGGAAGAGGAATTACAGTTGAAATCTGTTTCACTCCTTTTCACCCTCGATATCAAGCACTTGACACTCGATGCGACGGAATACCTGAAAGGATTAATAAAGAAGATTTGTTTGAAAGTTGTATCGTCTGAATCGGGGACGCAGTTTGAAACAATTCTCGTAACTTCCTTAGTGCACATTGCCATCAGGAAGATTCTCCCAGTTCAGTTTATTTTTGAGGATGTTACTAAGCGACTGATAGACAAGAACTGCACTAGTGTTGAGTTCTTTGCAGCATTCAAGTGCTTGATGTGCCTTTTAAGCAGCCAGACAAATGTTCTATGCAAGATTGAAGGAAACTATTTTAAATACACAACCATCTGCTACAATTGTGATAGCTTGAAAAAATGCCTCTGTCAGGGTGTGGACCAAGAAAAGGAGAACCACCTTGGCATGTTGAAAGAGACCCAGTCGATTTCAATTCCACGTATTACAAACAATTATATCCTTAATAAGCCTGACTTTCAGAAGATTTTTACGTGGTTGAAGTCATCGGAATCAGTTCCTGTGGCCCTGGTGAATTTTCTTCCGTCATACCTAGCTCACCTCAACTACAATTCTGCTTGGATTCAATTGTTTTCGACTAAAGACGCCCATCTACGACTAGTATTCTCTTCGCAAATAACTGGAATAATGCACATCGTCCTGAAAGCAAGTCCCGACGTATATGAAGCCATATTGGAAGATTGCATTCGATCTCTTCTTGAAGCCGTTAAAGAATCACTTGTCGTAAGCGATCTACAACGACAGTCGGGAGTCATCAACATGATCACTAAGTTTGCCTTAGTAGACGGTCTGCCGCAGAAGACTCTTCTGCAACTGTTTCGGATGACGTTCATGTTTTTCATAAGGAAAGAGTCGTGTGTAGCGTATGAAGCTGCACTCTGTGCTCAGGAGATGTGCGCCAGAAACGAAATTACACCGCGCAACTTGTTGAATTGGTATAAGCAGGAAGTACTTAGTTTGATAATCTCACTGTGTGTCAGTATCTTTATGC
The DNA here is from genome assembly GCA_947369275.1 of Nemotelus nigrinus. Classification (NCBI taxonomy): domain Eukaryota; kingdom Metazoa; phylum Arthropoda; class Insecta; order Diptera; family Stratiomyidae; genus Nemotelus; species Nemotelus nigrinus. Next base: position 96,768,015 of record OX376374.1, read on the forward strand.
GGAATGGAATTGGATTGAACAAGGCATTAAGTACGGTAAGTAAAGAGGGAAAAGCTTAATTGCTCAGTTTCTGTTAACATTGCGTTAATGGTTATTTTCAGATTACAAAAATGCTTGGCTTCGGTGGACCTAGAGATTTTATTGCTAAAAACTACAAATTAATGATTGCGATGCTTCTTTCGTGGTGCATAAAGGTAAGGAAGAGTGCATTTTTTTTTTGTGAAGTCTAGTAGCTGATCGTGAAAGCAGGATGATTTCTTAATTTCATGAGCTAAGATAAATCATGATGGCTCTGCAGGTATCTGACCGCACAATCCCATCATGTTTCAAATAAATTCGGCAGCGTTTACTGTCGAAAACGAGTCCTAAAGTTCACAAATCAAAACTCTTACATCTTATTCAACGAAGACGAAACTTAAATACATAAATTAACTCACTTCATTTAGTATCCGAAATGTGAGCGGCTTATCGAAGAAATTGCAATCATTCTTCAAAAAGACTTATCGGCTTGCCTTACTTCATCATTTCTGACCGTGTATCCATACTTGTTCCTGAACGAAACTTCTGAGGTGAACAACCAATGCATTGAGTTTGTTATTCGCCGCACTGAAAGCAGCTTGTACAAACTTTTGCATTCTGATATCAAGGTAACTTAGTAAAATTCTAACTAGCGATATAGTAACTTAGTAGTTTAGCTAAATAGTCCAAAAACTCGTGATGAAATTCAAATTTAATTCCAGCGAACTGTAGCGGAGATTCTGATCTACTACCACAAAAACCCGACAAATGTTATGAATGCGTTTCGCTGCCTGATTCTGAACATCGAAGGAACGAACACAATCGAGATGTCTCATTCCAAAGTCGCCGAATACATCGTTACTCGTTTTCTCGGCGTCTTGACCTTCTTCGAATCATGTCTGCTCGATCCGGATTTTGAGAAGAATCTCAAAGAAGAAACTCTATTGAGCTTCGGTGAAATCATGCGGTTTATTGGGTCGACACACATCACTCCGTTCCGCTTCAAGATCCTCGCGATGCTCAGGACTACGCTGATGATTGAAGACACGAACTTGCGGGCGATCTGTGTCGGAATCTGGAATATATTCGTACACACGATCGATGTTCAAGCTCTAGGTCCATTGTTGGGTACAATAGTGGCTTCTCTAGAGCCGCTGCTCAAAGACCATTCACAGGAAGTGAACTTAATTTATCGGTACCTGATAGTTTCGAATGGCAGCTTGTTGAGTTTGTACATTCCCGAACTCTATTTCATCGAAAACATGAATGTATCGAACGAAATCAAGGAGTTTGTTCGGCACCAGACAGAGAAGCGCCGCGGGAAGAATTTCATGGATAAATTTGAATTCTTCTTGAAACAAATCGGTCATGAGAACCCAACTGTACGGGTATACGGGCTAAACTATCTTACGAAATTGTTCGAGGAAAACCGAAGTAGTTTGAATAATTTGATAACAAATGCTTTAACCGAGAATACCATTCTCGACGGTCTTCTGCAGAATCTCATTGTGGGATGCTGTCACAATGATGTTAATCTGCAGCTGGCATCAGGCAAATGCTTAGGTGAATTAGGAGCGGTTGAGCCCAGCCATCTGGCTCCGAACTATGCGCCGCAGAAAAACTTTGCCCTATCAATCCACACTGATTCTTTTGCAATTATGGCTCTAGAGGAACTCTGCCGAGCTTATCAATTTCAAAAAGATACCAAGTACGTTGACTCATTTTCCCTAGCCATTCAAGAGATCCTTGTGACTCGCGGCGTTTGCCCCAAACTCAAGAAAAAAATGGAGGTGTGGGAGGCGATCCCAGAACGAATGCGGCAGCTGATGGAGCCCTTATTGACATCTTGTTATACAGGATTAAAGATGACTACGAACATAAAAACCCACCCAATATTCGGGAGCGCGAAATGCCAAACGGCAGAAGAATGGGCTTTCATTTGGGCATCAAAGATGATTGAAAAAGTTAAAGACGCGGAAAGCTCGCATTTGTTGAACTCATTTAAACCCAGCATCAAACGTGATGCTAGCACTCTTGGGCTTTTTCTACCCTATATCTTCCTCCACACTTTGCAGACCTGCGATCCGGAAACTTGCGAACACATATACGAAGAACTACAATGCGTCCTGGCGGCGGCTGAAAGTCAGCAAAATGTAAGCATATCTGATTTCAAAAACACGCGCCAACGCGGATTGAAATCGCTGCAGTTTTTTCCATCGAAAACAATTGGCAGAGCAGACGACCGCGCAGAAAATATCGGCATCAAATGCGCTAAAATGGCCTTCGAACAGCTCGACTTTCTTGAAAGATGGTTGCGAGAATGGCGGCGTGTGTATTTGGGACACACTCCCGATTCGAACTTCATTGCGGTCGATAGTTTTGTGAATCGTTTCGAGAAAAAGTTGATCGCCAGAGCGAATTTTAATTGCGGCGAATATGCGAGAGCCTTGATGTACCTAGAGGCGTACATAGAAGAGAATCCAACAAATTTACTTCAAGAGAACTTGTCATTTTTGGCCGCCATCTATGCCGAACTGATGAACCCTGACTCGCTGGAGGGTGCGATTGGTTTGAAGAAAACCGATATGAGTTTATCTGAACAAATCCTCGTAAATAACATGGCAGACCGATTCATGGAATCCACGGCTTGTTTCGAACAGCTTATGCAGTATGACGATGTACAGCCGAATCAAGTCAGTGATATCGTTCAGTGTTACCTGAGATTGGATACGCCCGAAACAGCCCTGCTTGTTTCTGAAGGTCTATTGAATCAGGTGGGAGAAAAATATCTGGACAATCGCCTGAGATCGATTCAAGCGGAACCACTTTGGAGACTGGGACGATTCGAAGATTTAGAAGAACTTCTAGAGGTGCCTGAGATAAGTGAATGCAACTCTTGGGGAGTTAAATGCGGTCAAGCCCTCCTTTGTTACCGAAAAACTAACATTAAAGTCTTCGACGAAAAAATCAAGGACATTCGCCTAAGTGCTCTGAACATGCTTAAGTCTAGTGGAGTTGAGCAGGACTCTTACCACAAAGGGTATCATCACATTATGATCCTGCATCTAGTCTCTGAGATTGAAGAAGCGAAAAACTTAACGCGAAAATTACATACTGGTCCTTCGCAAGCTGAGTGTCAGCCCTTATTGGAAAACTTCTTCAAAAATTGGAATCACAGACTAGCTCTCCTTCAACCAATCCCACGTATTACAGAACCTGTTCTGTGTCTTCGGCGTATTTTACTTTCGGAAATGGTTAATCTGTTAAAACATACATCCAGTATTTCTTCAAAAATGAAATCTGTTTTCGATGTGATCGATGAAGAAATAGCCAGAATGTGGCTTCAAAGCTCAGAACTAGCTCGTACAGCTGGACTCTTCCAACAAGCACAACTTTGTATCATGAACGCTCAAAAGTACAATCCATCGAACCTCTTTATCGAAAAGGCCAAGCTGCTGTGGAAGAAAGGCGATCAAACGAACTGTTTCAAAATCCTCGAGCAAAAAATTGACGAAATGGTCCAGTCAGCTGGACCATCAAAGGCAATACAAAATCTCCCAAAGACTACCCGTTTACTTTACGCAGAAGCGAAGTTCCTGCAAGCAACTTACAATGCGGAATCGATGAATATAAGCACTGATATGAACCTACGATACTTCAAAGAAGCCATAATTGGCAATCCGAGGTCTGAAAAGAGTCTGGCGTATTTAGCACAGTATCTGGATCGCATGTTTGCGTCGATGTCCGAAACGGAGCAGGAAAACGCTCAAGGTAGAGAGGTTTTGCTGGATATAATGAGGTACTACGGGAAGTCTATGTCTTATGGCTGTGAGTTTATATACCAGTCGATGCCGCGGATGTTGAGCGTTTGGCTCGATTTTACTTCGCAGACGAAAAGAGACGATCATTTTCGACGAGTCGCTCTCAAAATGAATGATATTGTCGAAAAATTATCAGACGAACTTCCTTTGTTTGCATTTTTTACTGCATTTTCGCAAATGGTTAGCAGGATTTGTCATCCGTCAGCTGAAACTTATGCTGTGTTGAAGACGATCATAGTAAAACTAATCCAGAAGTTCCCACAGCAATCTCTCTGGCTGATTCTGTCTGTGTTCAAATCTTCATACACCGGCAGAGTGAAGCGGTGCACGGAGATATTTAATGATCAACGGCTAAGTGCGAAAACGATGCAAAAACTGATAACAGACCTAAACTCTCTGGCCGAGAAACTGATTGAGTTGACGAACAAAGAGATTCCTAAAACGGAAAAGCATCCTCGTGTTAGCTCATTGGTTCGCCATCTGCCGAAATTGTTTTCTACTCCGGACTTTTCTCGAATCATCATGCCATTCCAAGAGTTTACGCAGCCGGTTTTACCGCCAATTAACGAGCGCTGTAATCCGGCCTCATCGTTTGACGCGTTTCCGTACAAGTGCGTGTACATGGCCGGCATCAAGGAGGAAATAGTGATATTGATGTCTCTGCAAAGACCCAGGAAGGTAGTGCTGTTGGGAAGCGACGGGAAAGAGTACATATTGATGTTAAAGCCGAAGGATGATTTGCGGAAAGACTTCAGACTGATGGAGTTCAATGCTGTTGTAAAGCAATACTTACACCAGGACCCAGATGCTAGACACCGACGCTTAGGTATTCGCACATATGCAGTGTTACCGCTGAACGAGGAGTGCGGTCTAATTGAATGGGTTCCGAACCTACAAGCATTCCGACAGATTCTATTAGGGTTTTATAAACAACGAAGTCTCGGTATGAATGCCAAGGAATTGAAAAATTCATCTTGCAAAATAGACGACCCTGTAGAGAAAAAGCGTGAGGTGTTTCTAAAAACTCTGCTACCGCGGCATCCACCTGTATTCGCCGAATGGTTTCGATATCGATTCACAACGCCACACAATTGGTACCAGGCTCGCAGCTCATATGTCAGGACTTTGGCTGTTATGTCGATAGTTGGGTATATTCTTGGACTCGGTGATCGTCACGGTGAAAATATACTGTTCGATAGTACAAATGGCGATTCTGTTCATGTGGATTTCAATTGTCTGTTCAATAAAGGTGAAACCTTTGACTATCCGGAAAAGGTACCGTTTAGACTGACGCATAACATGGTTCATGCTATGGGTCCGCTGGGAACTGAAGGTTTGTACAGGAAATGCTGTGAAATAACGATGAGAGTACTACGAGCCCAAACGCCGACTTTCATGTCAGTGCTGAGACCATTTGTCTATGATCCGTTGGTAAGTTGGAGTCGAAATAAGACGGATGGTAATGCGGAACGTACCGATCAACAAGCTATGGCAAATATCAAAAGGATCGAAGAACGGTTAAAAGGATACGTAAGTTATTAGTTGTAAGTTTGTGCATCAAATCCGTTCACTTTTGGGTAAAGAAAGAAGGCAGATCCATTAATATCCTTGTCGAGTATAGGGGTTGAAGTTGTTAAAAGCTTTACTCACAACCAATTAATACGAGTGTGGAGTGATAGGTCCCACGGCTTACTTCGCCTGCTGATAGAAAATGATCTCACAGCCTGACGTGTGATCGTAACTGGATCTGGATTAAGAAATAGATGGAATAGAATTTCTCTCGAGGAGAATGACACTCAAGATAAGTCACTTTTTTGCACCTCTATCAGTGACCGCTTGTAGCATAAAAATTTGGGTCGACCAAAACGGGTTTTATTTTAGGTATGTTCCCGTACTACTAGGTATGTTCCCGTACTACGATTAATTGCGATTAATCGCGATTAATTGCAATGAAGCTGTTCCCGTACTCCGTTTTACTGAAAACTGAAAATTTCCCCTCTTTCAGTAAATTTCAGTAGGGTCTGAGCTACTGAAAAATACTGAAAAGTGTAAAATGGCGTGGTGCGAGTAAATAGTTTCAAATGTGCGCGGCGTGATTTTGCTATGAAGGTCGAATATTTTTGTGGCAATAATTTATCACCGCTTAGGATGACTTTATAGTCACTATTGTTCTCCCAAAAACCGAAAACTGACACTTCCGGTTGTCAATTTTCAGAAAATACATGAGAGCGTTCCCGTACTTTTCATGAAATTCCCCACCACATGATTCAGGAAAATTCAGTAAAATTCAGTTACTGAAAGTACGGGAACAGACCTTTTATAAACTTAAATGTTTGGTAACTATCGGTGAAAAAATTAGTTTCGTATGTCTTTTCAAATAGCAAAAAATAAAAGTTGAACTTCGAGCAAAAAAAAATGTTCCACTGAAAACCACGAAAAGTGCTAGAGCATTACCGGCAAGGAGGTGAATGGATGTAATTTGGGCTTATTGATGTAAACAAAAAGGGCAAGTGCATTACAAATTAATGAGACTTGAATAGAATGCATTTCTAAAATTAATAAACAAGCGCAAAAACTAATACTCAATGGCATATGCAAAGCAAGAACAATTTTAAATACATTCTTTCATATTATGAGTTTAACTGCCGCGAAATCATTGATTATGTCGGCATAGAACTTATCATTTTTTGGCAGAAGTCTAATAAAAAGAAAAAGGATTCATTTCTCTCAAGCCATGTCGTATCCATTCTTCTAATATCTATGGACTAATTTCACTAATAATAGGTCTTTTCCCGTACTATGATTAATTGCAATTAATTGCAATGAAACGTACTAAAACGGAGTAAAAAACTCTATTTTAGTACGCTTCATTGCAATTAATCGTAGTACGGGAACAGACCTAATAGGTCTGTTTCCGTACTTTCAGCAAAGTGCAGCAGTAACAGAATTTTACAGCTTGATTATTTTTGTGGTGGGGGAACATTTGGAAAAGTACAGAAACGCGCTGCTGCAACTTGCTGCAAGTAAGAAGAAGACACTAAAAGTGACAGCTGCGTTGATTTGAATCAAATTTCAAAAAACGTTCTTGCGGACATTTTGTGTGTCATGATCACAGCCCACACACCAGATGAAACCATCATATGCATTGAAAACACCTTGTAAACATATTCTTTTCCATCTACAAGATTATCATATTTTGCTCGTGGGCAATTATGAGTTCCATTAATAGGTATAATGGAGCCCATATCAAATATTAATGGAGCCCATATCAAAATTGATCCGCCTGCGAAACAAAATTTATAATTCATCACTAACAGCTTCAAAGGACAAATCAGTTTTGTCCTTATTAAAACCTAGCCTCCACCGAAGTCCATCATATACAAATAAGTGCACACCATGCACTAAATATCCACCATTGGATATTTTGTAATAGCAATAAAAAAGTTGTGCGAGAAATATATTCCGTTTTCATTGGAATATTGCACAGAAAAGATTTTTCTTCGCGCGCTCATTTGAATATATGTACATTTCAAAGCCTCGCGCCAAGCCCATCGTAGTCGATTTGACAAGCTGCAGCAAAATGCCTCAGCTCAGTTCGGCTGTATTTTTCTACAACTTTCTGAAAGAGGGGAAGCGATGACGTCAACAAGATTTTATTTGCAGCAAAAGTACGGAAACGACTTGCTGCGAATCTATTATAATATATTATAATAGATTCAAGTACGGAAACAGACCTAATAGGTCTGTTTCCGTACTTTCAGCAAAGTGCAGCAGTAACAGAATTTTACAGCTTGATTATTTTTGTGGTGGGGGAACATTTGGAAAAGTACAGAAACGCGCTGCTGCAACTTGCTGCAAGTAAGAAGAAGACACTAAAAGTGACAGCTGCGTTGATTTGAATTTCGAAAAACGTTCTTGCGGACATTTTGAGTGTCATGATCACAGCCCACACACCAGATGAAGCCATCATATGCATTGGAAACACCTTGTGAACATATCCTTTTCCATCTACAAGTTTATCATATTTTGCTCGCGCGCAATTATGAGTTCCATTAATAGATATAACAGGCTCTATTAATGGAGCCCATATCAATATTGATCCGCCTGCGAAACAAAATTTATAATTAATTTATATTGCACAGAAAAGATTTTTCTTCGCGCGCTCATTTGAATATATATACATTTCAAAGCCTCGCGCCAAGCCCATCGTAGTCGATTTGACAAGCTGCAGCAAAATGCCTCAGCTCAGTTCGGCTGTATTTTTCTACAACTTTCTGAAAGAGGGGAAACGATGACGTCAACAAGATTTTATTTTCAGCAAAAGTACGGAAACGACTTGCTGCGAATCTATTATAATATATTATAATAGATTCAAGTACGGAAACAGACCTAATGTCAGTATGAGTGTGTAAGTACGAGTATGCAGTTACAAATCAAAGCTAAGGATGCTGAAAAATACTGCTAGCAACTGGTAGTAAATAATTAACAGCAATATTAGGCAAAAAATCAAATTTATTATATTCTTCATATTCCGGTCAGAACTATTGGCATAAAATGTTCAGTTATTTAAAAATTGTAAAAATATTTGTTTTACTTTTTCCCCACTGAGGTAGCATTTTTGGTAACAAACTAGATTGTTCGGCGCCTGTTTTTTCAATTAAATTCTTAACATTGTCAAAATCACTCCAAAACCTTGAAATTTACTAATTTCTCGAACACCGGAACCAGTTGTACTATTATAATTAAATAATTACACCGTGTTATGGAATTGTCCATTTATTTTAACCTCAATAAACCTTCAATTTCTTTCATTCGTTAGTTGAAGAAAAGTCGCATGTGTGGGAGAACTACATTCGGCTACGAACCATAAGAATTCACAAAGGATATTTTCATTCACGTATTCATTCATTAAAAAATACATACGTACTCACAGTTAAAAAAAGAAGCATCAAACTATTTTACTGCATTGCTATTTGGCCATTCATTTGAACATGCGCACGCACGTATTTTGAGAGGACTTAGCTCTAAATCAACTCATTTAACTTCCTTAATTTACATACGCGCCCATACATATTTCCTTATATGAACAATCATACACTATCTTAGTCCCATAACATTGAGCAGATATTTGAAACAACGAGCATGTATATGTATTGTACTCGCAAAGAGCAGCATGCTGAAGTGTGGTGTGCAATGTCCTAACGCAGCAAAGTGTGCTGATTTTGTCCTTTACTATTCTGGATCGTTTTTGCAGGTACAAAAACTGGACTAATGTCTCCATTAACATTCATGGGCAATTAACTAATTGAACTTGAAATATGTTTTACGCAACTAATTAGATTATTAAAATACTGCCTATCAAAATTAATGTTATTATTTGCAGTGTTCCATTTTTACTAATTAGCACTTGCAAGTACTTGGCAGTAGATCGTAAATGGAACGCCATCTTCTTTCATGCGAGCATATTCTAACCTGTCAAATTGTATGCAGTTTTCAAATGTAAAACAGTTGAAAATAAAGGGAGAAAATAACGAGTATAAACTACCACAATCGATAGAAAATATATAAAAGCAACTAACAGAAAATTACCTCTTTTAACTGTCTACACATTATGAGGGCTTTTTCTAATTTGCTAACTACGAAAACATGAAAAAATCAAAGCCACCTATTAACTAAATAGCCACCTCATCGCAAAGAAAGGCGTAACTACTCATAAACTACTCGGGAGCGAGAGCGCGAGTAATTGGAAGTAGTGATGCGCGATTGTGAGATGTTAAACTCGATTGTTCAAATATCTCGAAACATCTCGATGATTTAAATTGGACTCGATTGTTGCAATCGAGACAATCGTAGCACGGCGAATATACGGCATAATGCACAGCCGGAGAAGCCAACTATCAAACCAAAAAAGATCTCAACCTTTTCCTATTTAGCACTTTTAGTGCTACTTGCAGTTTTTCCGGCGGATTTCATTTTGCCGTATCTTCGAAACTAGGCTAATTTTTCCCAGACTTGTATGGACATTTCGCCCGAAACAGCTCAGAAAGGTCACCGAATTGAAGCTACGCAAAAAAAAATTTTGGGAAAACTCGACGTTTTTGCCCAATTTTCCCCATAAAAAAATTTTTTCATCCTTAAAATATCACTATTGTACTCCCCGACCACTTTCAATCATTGAAAGCGCGGTAAAGGCAGCTTTTGCCAAACTATGGCCAAAAAACCCCTTAATCCCCTACAAAACCGAAATGTTTGCATCACAGCAATAGGTCTTGGTCCGTTATGTCCGAAACCACTCTAACCCAAAATTGGCCGATTTCAGCTACTTTTGCCCTAAAAACTTTTTGAATATTTGAATAAAATACTCGCAAGTACGAAAATACTCGATACATGATATGCTTTCAAACTGCACTATCTTAAAGCAGATTTTATTTTAACATACTTAACGGCATGACAAAACTCAACTTCATATAATATTTGATCATACACTTTGATCACACTTAATAGTTTTAGCAAAACTACCAGCCATTTATGCATGATAAATGCTAACTATACGAATTTCCATGCATATCTGATCATTACATTCCATATGTATGCACACGTAAAAAAATCTGCTAAATAGTATATCCAATCCATTCAAATCTATTCTTCACAAGCGGTTCTACGAGCGTACTGTGTATACTGGTGTACTTATACACTAACATGCCCACCGCCACCAAAGAGTTAAAGATATCTTGATTTTAACTTAAGATAAACCTAACCTTACGATGGCGAGATATTTATTTGATTCTCTCGATTGCTACGATTGCTCTCTCGATTGTTTCGGCGCATCAATTGCGATTATCTCGAGTGTTTTGTGGCGCCGATTGCGATTATCTCGATTGTTAAAATATCTCGCAATCGCCCATCACTAGTTGGAAGTAGCCAGAAGTACTTGCAAGTACTAAATAGTATTAATGGAACACAGGCATTGATTTACGCTAAATTCACAATCTTATGTCTTTCAAAACTTTCCAGGTGCGAATCAAAGGGCGAACCACAAATATGCCTCTCTCCGTCGAAGGCCACGTTAATTTTGTGATCGAAGAAGCAACCGATATTGACAACCTAGCAGCCATGTATATTGGATGGGGGTCTTACATGTAATTTCCCTGTAGACTAGGTGCCTTTTTCGATTGTTGTCTTGTTAACTTTTAAGAGTTTATATTAAGTTGTTCAATTAAGAAAAACATATGACTGTATTTAATCTATTATCGCTACAAATCAACATCACAATAAATACGAACATTGTTTTATTAAATATATCCCATTTTATTCCAAAACGATCTCTTGTCGCTTGCGAATAGAACATTTTGCCGGATTCCTTGTTTTATTTTTTGCAAGTTTTAAATTCTTGTAAGATAATCTATACAAATATCACGCCAATATCATCGTCCTTTATGAGGAAAATAAATTTATAGTTAAAAAATTATTAATAACTAAGCATTTTAAGGGTAATTATGTTTTTGTTATGTTCGATGTATTATCTCCTGTTTTCATCAAAATAATGATAATAAAATGATGATAATTTACGTAAATTTCTGCCGGGACTTTCCAGACTTGTAGAAGCGACAAAAGTTTCAATTAAAAAGATTACCATAAGAGTTGCGAAACTGATTCACAATATGCTCTATTTTTTCCAAGAAACAGGAAACAACATGTTTGGCATTGAAGTTTCATCTAAAATATGCAGAATCAAGTATTAATTTAAATCTTTTCAAAATATAATTTGTTTAGTTTGGTTTTCCTTTGGTAGGGGGTTCTGGTTTTTTTTCCATGTAATTCTGATACTAAATAAATTTTATTGAGTTTCGTTGAGAATTTAGTCGACATTAATTTATCTTTAATTTATTTTTTTTAGCAATTTTTGTCGTCGAATTTCTTTCTGATCTTAATTTACGCAGCCATTCTGCTTGATTCGATAAGTTATTTCTTGCCTACGATATTCTCTACAGCCTTGACTACGTCTTGTACTTGCGGAAGAGCAGCAATTTCAAGTGATTTCGTATAAGGCATTGGAACATCGACTCCTGTAACGCGAGAATGGAGATTTGAAATGATATTCAAAATTAAAGTTTAATAGGAGTATTTTGAAAATCTTAAATGCTAGACAAATATAATTACCACAGCATCGCCATACTGGGGCATCTAAGTGGAAGAAAGTTTCGTCCTCCATTATCCTAGCACAAATTTCAGATCCGACTCCTGTGAAAAGTATGTTTTCAATTTAATTAATTTACAATACAAAATAGCAGTTAAGAATAAATAGTAAATTCTTCGGGGCATTATAATAGAGTTTTTCAAAATTCTAGCAAAAAATAAGTAGAAGTTGAAAAAAATATCCGAAAAATATATATGTTAAGAATGTTTTTCAAAAGTTAAATTTAAATTGCAGCAGGTTGGATAGATGCAAACGTTATTTTGGCACCCACATAAGCATGAGACGCCCCAAAAAAATGAAACCGTCAGGGCTAGCATTTCGGTAGTAATCCTGTTTGACTGCGATTCATTCCAAATAACTAATAGCAGTCTGGCTTCGTTTTTCGTGCAAACCAAGCGTGTTTCATAGTGCACAGTGCTAGTAGTTTAGAAGACAAACTAGTAATAGCTTTAGATCTTCCATGTCGTACCCAGAGTTCTGTGAACTTTTTTAAAGCTATTTCCAATCCACGGGATATTACAAGGAGTGAATTATCAAAAAACTTCTAAAAAATGGTGGGAACAAACTCAAACGGCTATGCGATTTTCAACCAGATTGACGAAAATAACGGTGATCCTGGAGATTTGGTCTCTGCTTGAAGAAAATATCCCAGCACCATTGAAGTGATGATAAATGTTCTAAAAGTCGCTAGCTACAGCATCGAAAACAGATCAATATTGAGTTTTATTTTTACAAAACATGAACACACAGCATTTCATAGTTTTAAAAAAAACTGTTTTTCACTCAGCCTGAAAGAGAAACGGCCGATCAAAATGGTGCTAAAAGAACCGCATCAAACGTAGCCTGCAGTATTGAAAAATAAAATATTTCATTGGTTACAAAATACCGTGCTCGAATATTAAAGTGTTTCAAATTTTGTCCGAGAAACATTTTAACAATAGTTCCATGGAAAAATTACAAACATACGAAGAGTGGTCCATCTCAATGCAGGAACTGTCAGCTTTTTGGCCACAGTTCGATAGTCATTGAGTTCTTTTCAACTAGCCACAAGCGCCTTTCTATGTTACACAGTAACTTCCCAATTGTAAAAACGCCGACAAGACAAAAAATACAGCGGACCTACGCCAACGTGGCAAAATCAACCCTTAGCAATCGGCTTCGTGTAGTATGAATGGAGCTAGCAACTTATTCACTTTCGACCAGCTGACATAATTAGCAATCGAACTAATCAGTAAGCACACCAGCTGTACCAGTAAGCAGAAGCAATTCAATGTTGTGTTACTTGCTATAAGTTTCTTTATGGTTAGTTACTCTCAACTGCATGTGCTTCTCTAACGAAAGAGAATTGTTTGTTATGAAATGCATAAAGTATAATATCTGTGAGAAAATCGATACGTAGCATCGCGAAAACGTTGGTTAACTCAGATACCTATTCAGAGCTAGGTGAACTTAAAGCTCGGTGTGCAGTCTCTTGCTCGAGCCTGGATTCCAACCAGGGACCCTATACATAAGAAGCTATTGATCTACCCATTAGACTACTCAAGCTTCAATTCAATATATTGTTACAGCTAACTATTCTTGGATTTATAAAATGATCACTGTTCTGTCCCTTTGATTTCATCTATAAAAACTAATGTCCATGTCCTTGATGTAATAAAAACGAAGGTACAAATAAGAAATCAAACAAGGTGTGCATGCCAAAAAGAAGCCAGTGACTCAATAACGAAAAAATATGCTAAACAGTTGAACAAACAAACTCGAAACAGAATGGAGAACGTTTGGAGCCAAAACGAAAGTCTGCTCTTAGCTAATCTCAATTAAGTCTCAACAAAATTGATATATTAGGCGTGTTTTTTTGCTCCCCCTATCTACAACAGAACAATGCAGACGCATTGGGAACAACAACTCCTCTTTCCATAACAGGAGTTGTTGCTTCCAATGCGTCTGCATTGTTCTGTTATGGACAAGAGGAGCAAAAAAATTTTCGCGCCTATCTGCAGACTAAAAATCGCGCCTATTAACAATCTCTTCGAAGGTTTTAAAGAAATGCCATCTCTAAAAACCAGCAGCTCAACTTTATTCTCAGCCAGGGAAAAGACAAAGATCTTTCATTCATTCCATTACACCTCCAACGGTTTGGGTGACATACCAAAAACTTAATCGAAGCAGCCATCCGGCTCCAGCATTTGAATCGGAGTCAAAGACTGAGTGCCGTTTAGAAAACATTAAATTCCAAACAATTGTTTGTTTAGAACTCAGACCTAATTATCCTTTTAGATGAAGAAAAAGCATTTGACACGGTATGTCACAATGGTTTAATCTACAAGCTTGCGCAAACTATCCATTCGTAAGCACCAAGCAGATATTTCAGGATAAAAGTAAAAAATAACTCTCTCAAGAAAAGCTTATAAACGCGGTCGCGAATCTACTTTGTGCGTCGCGAATCTACCTTTAGCTCCAGGCTATCACATTACTCATTTTGCGGATAGCACGGCTATTAACATCACTGGTAGCTGCCTCGTCTAAATTACAAACATCCTTACTAACCAACGAAATCTACTGGTGCATCAGGGAAATATGTAGAAATCAACTTCGATTCAAAACTAACATTTTATTTCCACACTGATTTTTATAGTGGAATAATGTATGAAGGTTATAAAACTTTTCTATCCTTTAGTGAACAAAAATTTAACTTTGTCTCAGGAAAATGATTTAGTTTGACTAGTTACACCGCATGCCTGAACAGTTTTTTTTTTGCCGAAAAAAAATAAGGCATTGAAATTAACTGTTACGGAAATTAATTGTTTTAATGCACTATTAACGGATTATATAAAGATTATAATGCATTAAAACAATATATTTTCACCCCACTACAGTAAAATTAAAATATAAACAACTAATCCTAACGTAAGCTTATGAGATGAAAAAACTACCGCATTTTGACGCCTCTATCGAGAGCTGGGTAGGATATTAGCATTAAAAAGAACTGGGACAGTGCTACTAATCTAACCAGCTCTCGATAGAGCCGCAAAAACGCGACTATGGAAAGATTCAAGCCTGAATTCAAGTTATTATAATTATGTAGTCCATAGTCCTACAAATTGTTAATATTCTGTTCATAAATAAAAAAATTGAAATTGAAAAAAAATGATTAATCCTTATCTAAACGTACCACTTTGTGGCCATCCATTTTCAACCGTTACTAAAAAGTGAGTCTTTTGTACTGATTTGAATATTGTTTCGGTATCCAATGGACGAATCGATCTAAGATTTATAACTTCAGCGTCAATATCTGAGAACAAAATGCAAAATTAACTCAGTCCCAGCCAATCTACATGTCTTTTACTTTTCTTTGCTAGCTCAGCGGCAGCCAACAAGCAGGTTTCCACGGCTTTCGAATGTGCGACCAGTGTCACATTTTTGCCAGGTCTCATAATTTTAGCTTTACCGATAGGTACTAGGAAGTCTTTGTCCATCATCTGATCGCTTATTGGAAATGAAATACCATACATGATTTCATTCTCTAAACAAACTACTGGATCTGGATCACGAATGGCTGATTTTAAAAGACCGCGGGCATCTTCGGAATCATAAGGTGAGACAACTTTCAGCCCAGGACAGTGTGCGTACCATGCAGCGAAGCATTGTGAATGTTGTGCAGCAACACCGGCTGCAGCCCCGTTTGGTCCGCGAAATACAATTGGAACATTCACTTTACCCGCTGACATATAATAAGTTTTTGCAGCAGAGTTTATGACCTATTTGGAGGGAAAAATAGAGTAATATAATTAAGAAATTGAAAAAAAAAGTCTTGTTTTACGTGATCAATGGCTTGCATTGAGAAATTGAAGGTCATGAACTCGCAAACTGGCCTCAGTCCAGCCATTGCAGCACCGACCGCGATACCGGCGAAACCCATTTCGGTGATTGGGGTGTCAATAACTCGTTTGTCTCCATACTTTTTCCAAAGACCTCTCGAGACCTGAAACAAATTATTGGATTTGTTAGTAAAAATTGTTGTTTCTATTTTTAAATTTTTTTTCTTTGATAATGCCAAAGCTCAGGGGATTATTCTTTGAAGCGAATGCTTAGCTATCGTGGTAGGGAGAAGCCGATATCAATTATTCCATTATTCTTTGTGTCACATTTTTTCTTACTTTTTTGAAGCGACCTAATAGGCCTGTTCGCGTACCCTTTGAAGCGAATGCTTAGCAATCGTGGTAGGGAGAAGCCAATATCAATTATTCCATTATTCTTTGTGTCACATAGATCTTAATCCACTCTCAAATCACATTGTATACGTAGCTACTACTGAAAGTACGCGAACAGTCTTTTAATTACATGGCCATTGCAAATTAGATAACCCTCAGCTGTTACGCGAGTACATAGCTCGGCTGGCTTGTTTACGTAATCACAAACGTCAAATGGATTTTCACGCGATTTGCTATCATAAGCAGATCATAAGCTAGGGTTCTAATTTACTCGAGTCTGGTGAATTGACACTTTATTCACTTTTCTTACCTTGTACGCTCCATCGTACTGCGCCACTTCTTCACCTAGCAGGAAGACCCGATCGTCGCGGGCCATTTCGTCGTCCATGGCACTGTTGAGGGCATCCCGAACAGTCATTAGTGCGGGTGCCGCTAAATTCTTGGGGCTCGTGGAGAATGCCCGTCGAATGATAAACCCGCCGATATTCCTTGTCAACATTTTCAATTGTCAAGCACTTCAAATCGTGAGATA
Organism: Nemotelus nigrinus; assembly: GCA_947369275.1. Lineage (NCBI taxonomy): Eukaryota > Metazoa > Arthropoda > Insecta > Diptera > Stratiomyidae > Nemotelus > Nemotelus nigrinus. The sequence continues at coordinate 96,784,794 of OX376374.1, forward strand.
ATTAGAACTTTCGCATTTATGTCCACCGATTTGACCAATGACGGAACCGTTTAATGACAAATTATGAACTGACACCGGAATTTTATTACCAGACAGCTCCCAAAAAAGCACACACTTTCCGATATCGTTTCCTATTAGCTACAATCAATTATCGTGAATTTCCGAAGAACTGGTCCCAGGCGTTTCGAACAATCCGCACAGCTTTCACTCGAAAATTCTCGCCGGTGACAGGTTCAGAGGAGGATTGGAGGTCGGTCGGTTCGGTGCCAATCAGCGAATTGTAATGTAGCAAATACATGTTGGCCGAGGCCAGGCGAGAGCAGACGAGCGCGAGCGTGTGGACTGTCCAGACCAGTGATGCCAGATCCAGATTTAAGTCTGGATTTGCCAGACTTTCACAACGTTTTCCAGACACCCAGATTTTATTCAAAATTTCCAGATTTTTTCAAACTTGTTCTGAAACTTTGATATTTTAAAAGTTTAAGTAAAATTTTGAAAATTTCACATAGCGCAAATCAAAATATCAAACAAAAAGGTACAGAGTTTGAAAAGCTCAGTCTGCGGCTAGCTCTTTGTCAAATTCTACAATTAAATAAGCTCTTTCAAAGTGAACCCCCAAATATATTTTGGCTTAACTTGGAAATAACAAGATTAACGAAAATAATATTCAATAATTATATTCAAAGGCATTACTTAGAGAAAACCAAAAGAAAGGATGATAAATTTCTAAATGAAATGTAATTTTTACCATAGGATGACGTTTACTTAGGAGCTTGCAGTGAATGCCTAGTTAAATAGACTGAAAGATTCTATTTTAGTATTCGAAACGCACTGTTGAAATTATATTGACCAAATATATCAGTATCAAAATTATAAAAACCAAATATATCAGTATCAGTTTCATGGATCCTGAAAATGTTGTTTTTTCCAATTCGAATTCGTCGTCGACAATCAAACATATATATGTAAATGTATAAATACACATATATATCCGATTTCATGACACACTTCTTTAGCTCAGCAAACTAGGATTTACTGAGCTGAAGAAAATTTCACCATTTCAACATACTCATGCATGAATGCTGAAAGAGGGCTCTGTTGAGAAAAGAATATATATATATATATATATATATATATATATATATATATATATATGCATGCACTTTTTATCCACCACCAACTAAAGTATTTCCTACTAAAGACAAAAAATGGGGTTAGTTTGAATTCCGCTAAGTTAGTAATAAATTGGCCATTCCCGAGTAGAGAATGAAGGATCTGTGGAAGGGTTCGAACCACACTCTCATCGCAATTTTTTCTTTCTTTAACAAAATGAGGATACATTAGGAGTGACATAAATGGCTAATTAGTTGTGGTATGGTCGTTAGTTTCTCACTTGGATTCACCAACACCCATAAAAAAGTATTTCATTTTGCATGCAATTGAATAACTTCATTTGTCACAATCTTTCCCCTCAGGCAGTGTCAAACACTGGTATGAGAGAGGACAAGAATTCACAAATCAAACTATTCTTTATAAAACTGTTTTAATTGAATTTTTTGCTATTTCAATTTGATTTTTTATGTTGTGAAAAGGAAATAAATACTAGCATGTATTGGTTAGAATTAATATATAAATAAGAGAAGAACTAAAGTTAGATAATAAAAATAAAAAAACTAAAAATAAAAAAACTAAAATTAAAGAAAAATATTTTCATTCGCTTTTAAAATAGGTTTACAACATACTGCTTCAGCTTCCTTTTAGTAACGAAATACGATAGGTTGTTTTTTAAATCATCAGGCATATCATTATACAACAATAAAGCTGAAAGAATCGGGTCATTAAGGGCTCTATTGGTTCTGACTGAAGGCAATCTATAAGAATTCGCGGATCTTGTTTCATAGTTATGTATTTCTCTGGTCGTTGTCAGAGAAATAGAAGATTTATTCTTTCCGTGGACAATTTTCCATATTGTTATTAGCTTTTGAAATGCTAATAGTTGAAAAAAAGTCATCTTCCCAGTTATGAAATGTAGCTGATTAGTGGGTGTCCGTGGACTCAGATTGTGAACGGCCTTAATTGCCTTATTTTATTTAGAGTTCTGCTCAAGATGACCAGGTTTGCTGAAGAAGATTGGCTCCAGTTAAGCATGGCATAACTAATATATGGAATTATAAAAGCATGATAAATCATGTTTTTTAAATCAATGTTCAAGTAGCATCGTCCTCTTAAGAAACCTACAATGGGACAAATCTTGGCTCTGATTTTTCAAATTTGATCCGACCATGACAATTTGTCATCAATTATTATTCCTAAATATTTAGTTTTTTCTAGTCTATCAATGGGTTGGTTGTTAATCAAGATGTTTAGTGATATGTCTTCCTTATTTTTCTGTTTGAAAATCAAGTAATGCGTTTTATTTACATTTATTTTTAATTTATTAGTAACTAGCCAATTGAAATATCTACCTAAAACATCATTGATCACCTGCTCTAGTTCAATAGGATCTCTATTTGAGTTTAATAAAAGTCCTCTAGGATAGACTGTAAAAAAATTATGTTTTTCAGGTAGCGTGTAAAAATTGTTCTAAGAAAAATCACTGCTTACAATAAACACGGTAATGAAAAAGGATCCTCGAAGACAAGAGCAATAAAATTTCACACGTAGGTTCGCAGAAAGACCCTTAATTACCTGGGTAATTCAAATTAGCTTTGTAAAGGGTACGTCTCTGTAACTCACTATAGGGAAAAATGCTGCTTAATTTTTTTTCCTCGAAATGCACTATATCGCTTTGCACAGCTATTATTGATATTTACGATAGCTGAAGAGTTGATATTTGACCTCCACTTAGGATTTTTGATAAACTGAGAAGGAATAAATTTTGGCAACGGATAATGAATAATGCGTTTACTTAAATAGGTGGGGTGAAACTTTTAGGCCACCCTGTATATATATATATATATATATATATATATATATATATATATATATATATATATATATATATATATATATATATATATATGTAGTGTTTTTCTATGTCTTTTTCCCTAAAGCTTCACACTTATGTCTTTCCTTATGCTATTGATGGCACTGTCCTCTCTTGTGTCGATCATTTCTCAGATCTTGGGGTCACCTTTGATCGTAAACTGAAATTCGACGTTCACGTCCTTACTATCACTAGGAAAGCTTCTCGGATATCTGGTTTCGTGATTCGTTCCTGCCACAATTCATTTAGTGTTTCTACTTGTGTCCACCTATTTATTAGCCTAGTCCGTCCTGTACTTGAATACTGCAGTCAAGTGTGGTGTCCTCGCTTCAAATACCTCTCTGACGCTGTTGAATCTGTTCAGCGCAGGTTTACACGTACTTTACTTTTTAAATATAGTCTGCCATATTTACCCTATTGTGAACGTCTATCTCTTTTTAACATTCCTCTCCTTGAGCAGCGCAGAGTTTACTTGGATGAGTGTTTCCTGTTCAAAATCTGTCGCGGCAACCTATCTTCCTCATTAGCATTTTTGTTCATTGTGCGGGACTCCGTAAGGCCAATCAGGTCCTCCATTCTATTTGAAGTGCCGTATGCCCGTACTGACACTTTCTTTTACTCTCCCGTTTTACGACTCTTACGCACTCATAATAGTCTTCAACTTGGTCCTCTTCCACAATCTATTGCCATTTTCAAAAATATGGTTCGAAGTGAAATTTTTGTTTCTAATTAATGAATTTCATTTTCTATTATTGTTAATAATGGTTTCTTTCTTTTCTTTTTTTTGCTCTACTTAATTTTACTTCATTATTTACTACTTTAAGATCTTTTGTATATATAATATGATACTGCTAAAAGTAATGCCACATCACCAATTCGATTAGACAAAGCAGTTAATATACCAGCATTATAAGATTTTACATTTTGAAAATAAATTACTAAACAATAAGAAACTAATCCTAAACCATCCCACCCTAATAAAATTCTAATTAAATTTGGACTAATAATTAATATTATTATAGAAAATACAAATATTAAAACAAGTATAATAAAACGATTAATATTTATGTCATCCCCCATATATTCACGACTATAAATCATTTTTAATTTTATATATACTCACATATGTATACGAATTTTTTTTTTCTTTTTCTTTCTTTTTTTTCTTTTTTGTTCCTAATTAATTTTATTTCCTTTTCTTTTAATGAATTCTTTATTTCTTTTTGTTTTGTTTGCCTTATCTCTTCTTAATTTAATTTACCACTTCAATTATTTTTATATATTTATATTTATATTTACTCATTTATTTCTTAGTATAATTTTTTTTTTTGTCATTGTATCCTATCATTTTTGAATTGTTCATTCGTGATTGTAATGAATTTTTTGCTTAGTTAATTTTTACTTTATTTTATTCTAACTTTAATTATTTTACATACTTATATTTATATATTCTTATTTAGTTCTTGTTATTTTATTTTTTTTGATTGTATCCAATCTGTAACTGGGCAACTTGCCT